>APFE030876194.1:0-35101 GCA_000404065.3 Pinus taeda
TTTATGGATCCAGTTTGAAAATTAATGAAAAGTGGTCCTTGAAAGAAAAGAAGTAGGGGGTTGTAGCTCCCTTCCAGGAGAGACTGGAAAACGAGAGAGAGTTGTAGCTCTCTGCAGGTTGCAGCCTGCATACTGGTAAAGGAATGCACCAGTACAAGACCATTGTAAAAGGAGTTTCTAATTTGAAAGAAGATAGAGACATATTGCAGCAGGTGGTTTTCACCCACATTGGGTTTCCACCTTATATCTGGTGTTCTTTGATGTGACTATCTGTTTTTCTTGTTCATGCTCATTGTTTTATGGTACTAATATGCAAAAATAATTCAAAGTATAAATAAGGAAGAATTGTTAAAAGGACTAGATAATACTGATTCACCCCCCCTCTCAGTATTATTTTCAACACTAAATTCTTCATTAATGTTTATTATCTAAACATATGCCATTAGAACTCCTTTAACTAAAAAAATTCCCTACATTTTCCTCAACGATAAGCTACAACAGTTTCGTAGGAAATTTTTAGATTAGCTATGGGGAGTTGCTATGGAATTTGAATATTCTAAGTTTTTGATTTTTTTTATGATTTATTATACCTTCACATGTAAAATATTTTTGGATGACCATTAAAAATTTGGAAAAAATCTTTTTGGGGTATACCCCTAGAAATGTGAGCAGTCATGTCAATTCCTCTGTATTCAACCTTGAGAAAATCATCACAATTGAGTTGCTTGAACTTTTTAACCTTGAACCACATGTCACAAGACATGGGAATCTTTGTAGCATGGGCAATTGTGTCAGGGGATACTGTTAAATTCACCAAGCCAACCCGCGTTTCTGTCCCTGAGAAATTCATGGAAAAAGACTTAGCAATCTATCAATGGGGACTTTGCAACTCCTGCCAAACACGAAGGTGTCCAATGCTGGCAAACGAAGGGTTGAAAATCGGGTCTTATTTGAACAGGTTCATGTCAGTGGGTTCATATCACACCACAAAGCATCCTTTGTACTATTTTATCTATGTCATGGTTGCAACAAGTAGGGCTCCTCCTTGTCACTTTCTTTCCACCTACAAATCAAACTAGAGACAACTAAACAACAATGGACTCTAACCTAGGGACAACAAGACATGTATGAGAGACAGACCTATGTGAGAGACAAAAAACCATATCCTATTATAGAATGAATCTTATGGAAGCAAAGCTAAATAAAAATAAACAAGATAGCAACAAGAAGCTACATGGTGTCAATATGTAGGGAAAATGGATAAATCACTGAATAAGTGCATTTGTGATCCACCATAAGATTGACCAATCATGCTTTTCAAACAAAAGATATTGTTACCCTAGTGTTTAATACAATTTTATACTTCAACGCAATTCCGTAGTGGCATCGGTGTTTAGAAAGGCATATCCACTACGAAATTGTCAGGAACTTCCATAGCAAATTACCTTCAGTTTCCCTAAATGAATTTGCTACAGAATACTGAAAAAGTGCTTAAATGCTAATTTTGAATGAATAATTCTGAGTCAGATGAAATTTTTGAATTGGACCTCTATGACTGACCCTTTTTGAACTTATATGGACCCTACATCATGACACGATGATAAGAAACAGTATGATCATGAACTTTATTTTGAGAAAATTTGAAAACCCTATTAAGTTTGACCAATTGACTCAAAAACTATCTATAAGTGTTATCATGGATAACACTATCAAGATTCTTGTAGTTTTGTCTTTCCATCATACTCAACATCATTATCAAGTCATCAATAAATATGAGGTAGGTTAGCATCTTCAGTGTCTTGAAGACTATGTACCTACAAATCTTCAACAAAAAGTATAGCGAAGCACACACACACACACACAAAGATATATATATATATATATATATATATATATTATATATATATATATATATTATATATTATATATATATATATATATATATAATATATATATATATAATATACATATACATATACATATACATATACATATGTTTATACTAAAAATAATCACACACGTTACACATAGTTTTGCCTAGTGTGGAAACCTATTAATATGTCATAAAAGTACATTACTAAAGAAAGTGAGGATCATGGAAAACAGACCATAGCGCGTGCACACATTGGGCTCAATATCTGAAACACAAAAGTGTAGCAATCATAGGTGTAGTAACATACCTTTGACTGAATATAGATTGACAAGGCTACAAATTCTCATAAATTTCATGTAATATGGCTTGATTGTCAAATTGTTGATCCATTTCATATTCAACTAAAGAAGAGACATTTTCTTATTGGAAAACGTCTTGATCATCATGACGACTAGTTGGAGAAGAAAATTCATAAAGTGCCTCTAACATCTCCTCATCATCCATATATTCTCCATCATCTTAAATACTTTCAAGATGTTGAATGAAACCCTTACAAAAATTACAATAGTCTTGAGATAGTAGTAAGGAAGGATGAGACTTCCCGTAATGTACAAAGAATATTCTATAGAAATCTTTAAGAGAACACAAACTTCCTAATTGAAGCCCTTCAAACCATACTCTAGCTTTGTCTTCTAGGGTAGCCATAAACATCCTCATGAACCAATCCTCACGAAACTCAACCCTCACTCTACATACATGCATATGAAATCTAACCAAATGCATAATAACATCATCTTTCTTTTCATCTTTGAACATGGGAAGATGGGTTAACCAATCAGCATTAGGCATAAGATTTCGAAAACCATAGATATGAGATCAATCCACAGGATCATACCTAACATTTCTTCTAGCAGTAGAACTCATATTAGAACTTCTTCAAGCTACTAATCTTCTAGACACTTTGAGATTGGAGTCGCCACGGTAATATCACAACCTTAAGAAAACCCTGGTTTCTTGCTACCCTTAAGAATCAGAAAGAGGAGACTTAAAGAAAATCTAGGAAAAGGAGCTTTTCAACTCCCAACAGCTGCACCAAAATGTTATCACTAAGCAAAAAGGTTTAGGTTGTGTCAAACTTCCACCCAGCATAAATATTTCAAACCACTTTGACTCGAAGTTATACCTTCCAATATGAGAGGGCTCTGTCAAAATACTTATCAAATTCATTTTAATCAACTCAACACTATAAATGACTAACTCTAATTTCTTTTTATGTATTTTTACAAGTGAAGGAGAATGTGATGGGTGCCACCATTGGGCATGGAGTCAAATAAAATAAAACCCTTGGCAAGCAACAACGTTTAATAGAAGTTGTAGCATTTCTTCCTTTAAAACTGATGTTAAATAAATATTGACAGTCATACATAGTAAATGAAGGAAGTTGGAGCCCTGGACATGAATTCCAAGTAATCAAAATACTATGAAGAATGATAAAAAACATATAAAACATGATAAGAACACATAAAGTCATAACATGAGTCTCAAGTATGAAAACATAGTCGCTGCAATACATATTATCTAGAACAAAATTTTACTAAGATTCAACTTCTCACATTATCGATCCACCTTCGTAGAGTTAAAAAATTACACATATATAGAGTAAAACCACAATCATATCATTAATTACAAATATTTTCCACTAGGGGCTAAATTCGATCAATCGGTTTAGAGACTTTATCCTACTTGACACTTATTGAGGAATATTAGAGATTTCAGTTTTGCACAATTTGAATACAAGTAGGACTCTTCCAACATTAATGAATTCAACCAAATTTCGTTGAAAGCAGGGTCTTCTTAAAAAAGGTTCATGTCAATGGGTGCATATCACAACACAGAGCCTCCTTTATACTGTTTTCTGTGTGTCATGGTTGCAACAAGTAGGGCTCCTCCTTGTCACCTACTTTCCACATGCAAATCGAACTAGTATAGACAACTAAATGACAATGGACTGTAACCTAGAGACAACAAGACATGTATGAGATATAGACCTTTGTGAGAGACAACAAACCATCTTCTATTATAGCATGAAGCCTATGGAAGCAAAGCTAAATACAAATAAACGTGTTAGCAACAAGAAGCTACATAGTGTCAATATGTATGGAAAATGGATAAAGGAATGAATAAGTGCATGTCTGACCCACCATAAGACTAGCCATTCATTCTTTTTAAACAAAAGGATTGTTACTTCAGTGTTTAATACAACTGTATACTTCAGGGCAATTCCGTAGTGGGACAAGTGTTCAAAAAGGCAAATCCACAATGAAATTGTCAGGAAATTCTGTAGCAAATTACCTTCAGTTTCCCTAACTGGATTTGCTATGAAATTCTGAAAAAATGCTTATATGCCAATTTTGAATGAATAAGTCTAAGACACATGAAATTTTGAAATTAGAGCTCTATGACTAACCATTTTTGAAATTATATGGTCCCCACATCATGACATGATGATAAAAACACTGTGATCATGAACTTTATATTGAGAAAAATTGAAAACCCTAGCTAATTTGACCAATCGACTCAAAAACTATTTTGAAGTGTTATCATGGATAACACTATCAATATTCTTGTAGTTTTGTCTTTCCATCATACTCAACATCATTATAAAGTCATCAATAAATATGAGTTAGGATGACATATTCAATATCTTGAAGACTATACCTACACATATTCAACAACAAGTATAACCAAGCACAAATCGTTAGGTTTTGTAGTGAACCCTAAGGGTTATGGTTTTATCGGGATGAAAAAAAGATATATAGTGCAAAAAGGGTTAATTTAATTCAAATATTACACACCCTAAATAAGAATGTTGATGATTCATAACCCTAGACATGAGAGAATATATAAAAGTTAAAATAAAGAAAAAGTGATAGTACATTCTTATATGAAAAATATCTACAACAAATCTTCTTGGGGTTTTACTAGGGTGAACAAAAGATAGATAGTGAAATAAGGGCTCACTTAATTCAAATATTACACACCCTAAATAAGAACGTTGATGATTCATAACCGTAGACATGAGAGAATATAGAAAAAAAATTAAAGATAAAGTGATAATACATTCTTATATGAACAATATGTACAACAAATCTTGTAATCTTAAATATACCTTCAGTTAATCCTTTTACAAATGTTGTAGGGTTTCCTATTGAAGGGATCCCAATGCAATGAATATTCTTTCTTTTTATAGGAGTCTTCCTCTGAAACAAACAACAATCCTTTATCTAAGTACCTTTTAGGGTATACTTGCAAAATTTCCTTCCAAGGAAAACACAAGAGAAATGAATTTTGTGTAAAGTGGGGAAGCTCCCTCTAGATCTTACGTCAACCTAGTCTTTTGGCGAATTCCTTTAATTCATGAAAATAACTTAATAACAAACACATATTAAATTAATGATCCCTAGAAATAAATTGATCCTAGAGACAAACATAAGGGAAATTACACAATAACAAAAACAATAGCATATACTATAAGTAAAGGATATATGAGACTTAATATAATAAGCCTTTGACTTCAAGTTCCTCATTTTTAGAATTCTTTTGAGGATTATCATTAGTAGCAACATTAGCTCAATCCATTTTTCTCTTCTTGTTCTTATAATTATTGGGACATCGATTCTTATTCTTATAGTGTCCCATCATGCCACTAAATTACGACTTAAATGCAATTATGAAGGCTGGTACTAGTTACATTTTTGAATAGGCGGAAGGTGAATATAGAAGATAAAGGCGGTTAGAATTAGAAGGTGCATGTGGGAGGTAAAGATTGGACATGTGTCGAGAGCTAGCAAGATATTACTTGTGTTGAGGAGGTGTAAATATATGAAATGCTCTCATTAGTTTCTTGGTAGGAAAGGAGTGTAATGCTTAGGGAGGAGCTACTCGCACTGTAGTTCAAAGACAACCTCTATTATATTTCCAAAATTTCATGATACTAGAACTTTGAATATCTTTGGCAATAGCTAATACAATATGGCACATGGAATACTAGAAGAGATAATATATAAAGAATAAAATAAATAAAAAGCAATAACACTTTATATAATTTTAATCAAAATTAAAAAAAATAAAAGTGTACGAAGAAAGCCCAAGGCTCCTCTTATTTAATTAATAATAAGGGTGGTTGTTTTTAATCAAATTAAGAAATACTATACTCATGAGAAAATAAGAAATAAGATAATAAGTATATTTATTAAAATTTAACAAGAATATTTGAAATTAACCAGAATTAAAAGCTATACACGATATATATTTATTCTATATTTTATATTTCTCACAATGGGATGCTATTTTTGGTCCTATACAACATCAAACAAACCAAAAAATAATATATTAAATTTAAATATAATTTAATTTGAACAAACATTTCATTTCGTTTCAATTGTTTCAACGTCTTTATTGCAAAATCTATCAATCATCTTCTCACGGTTACACACAAGAATACCTTCATTGGTTCTAGCCAATGTGGATTTTTGTGAATGGATGTTTAATCTTTAGACTTCTTTTTTGAGTACAAAAATTGAACCTATCAACTATGTAGAGGAAAATTTTCTAGAGGTGAAATCATTTCCTCAAGTTCAATATTAAATCTATAGAGGTGCAAAGTTTTCCGCAAATTCAATCTTTAAGCATCTATTTTAAGTGGAAAAATTGAGGAAATGTTTAAACCTTAATATTTTATCCCTCTCCGCCCTTGACCCTTGATAGATCCAGAGTTAAGATTGATATATGTGGGTTTACCTGTTGGACACCTAATCCTAAATTGGTTAGTGTGGAAGCTGAATAGACTAAGTCGTCCAAGAGACCTTGGGATGTGAAACCCAATGGTCACAATAATGTACTATAAATGTATATCTCTTGTTAATAAAAATTGTACTTGCATGTTTATCATTCATATTGTTCTTGCTCCCATGTATGTTTAACATTACCTAATTTTGAAATTAACCCTTCCATATTATTTTATGTTTGTTTCTATTTACTCTTAATATTTACCATATATCAATAAACTTATTTAGTAGAAGCTTCTAAATGGATGTGCAAAAACCCTAGGTGTTTCACAAGTTAGCTAAAAAATCACTTGCATTTCATTTTGTGTGTCCAAAACATGGGTGTTTGGAATGCTAGATAAACTATTATCTGCGTCTTAGTTTGTGTGTCCAACTAATTTAGACATGGAGCATCTTATTTTGAGAGAGTTTTATGCTAACATGTTATCATTGAATTAGGTTGGTGATTCATTCTCAAGATTATATGTTATTAATTATTCATTTGGCCTGTTGGAGGACTAGTCTTGTCAAGTTTTTACATGCATCCAATCTTTGCCTTTTATTCTATTTTTCAACGTACTATAGCAACTGTCCATATAACATCTATCTTTCTTTTCTCATGCTTGTTAAATTCCTGTAACATTTTGTAGTTGCGGTGTTGTTAAATTTGTGGAGAAAATTTTGGAGGAATGAAGTATACTGCATTTAATATATTGCTCATTGGGATAGTGGAATTGGTATTAAAACTTGGTTCGTTATGAATTTGTTGTGGATTCACTATTTACGGGAACTGATCAAAAGTATTGACTGCAACATTCATGGATGTTGTTATGAAGATCCTCACAATGTCCCCTGGAATGGATAGATGCATTTAATCATGTAATCATTTAACACTTAAATTTAGTAGTGTGTTTCCGCCCTTAGCGAGAGTTCTGGGTGAATGCTCTGAACGACACCATCATATAGCGTAATTACAAAGCTCAAAAGTGAAAGGTACCATCATTGCTGACGATCAAGCATCTTGAATTGTTGTTGCAATTCAACAAGAAAATGGACGACATAATCATGTATTGTCTCTGCAATGTGAGCATGCAACTCACCCTTGTGAACATTGTGTGAAGTTGAAGGATACTATTGAAACATCTATTCAAATTCAATTTTTTTCCTGTGCCTATTCTTCCATGGGCTTCTCCGCTATTGTGTTCATCTTCATCTTTTCCTTCCCTCCCCAATGGAGCCGCCAAACTCATGGAAGATATGAAGGGTGCCATCGATCACACCAATTGCTCGACCACTAGTTAACTCACTAGAAAATGTTAGTAGTTGATGCATGGTGATTTAAATAAAATAATAATTAATTTCAAAAATTGTCTATTTAGTTGTAGTTTTAGTTGACACAAAGTTTGGTATAAAAACTACAAGTTAGTTTTTAACTACCGAAGAGTTTTAGTTTTTAATGGTTTAATGTAAGAATAATAAATCATGTCAAAACTGTGGAAAAGTAGATAATAATAAAAGATTATTTCTTTGGAAAATTAGCTAGACATTTGTAATTTGCTATTCATTATGTAATAAAAAATGTGTATTTTTTTTCCTTTGTTTAAAGAATTTGCTTGAGATTTTTAGAATATTCACTTGGTATAGAGTATATGTTAAGCATGTCTATTTCTAATAGGTTGCCCATAATTGAATGTAATGGAAGTGATTATGATTATTGGTGTATCAAAATGATGACCTTTTCAAGAGGAACAAATTTATGGGAAATTGTAGAAATTGGTTATGTAGAGCCATAATATTGGGTCATCTTTATAGCCAATGATACAGTAGCTAAAAAAGAAAAGAAAATAAAAGATAATGCTCAAGCTTTATTTGATATTCAAATAGAGTCTATTCCCAAGAATTGCAGGTGCAAAAATTGCTAAGGATGCTTGGAACATTCTAAAGGATACCTTCCAAGGCAATGATCAAGTCAATTTTGTCAAGTTACAAAAGAGCATTTGATAATTTGAAGACCATAAGTTAAAAGAGGAATTTGAGAATTCGAAGATGCAAGAAAATGAAAATATAAGTGATGATTGCGTGAAGGTTAAAAACACAGTTAAGTTAATAAGTTGGCTACTCTTGGAGAAATATTAAATAATGAGGTTGTGGTTAAAAAAGTGTTAAGATCTCTAACACCAAAACGGAACCATATTGCTATAAAAATTAAAGAAAGTAAATATTTGTCTACCCTTAAAATTGATCATCCTTTTGGATCTCTCATGTTTCATGAATAAAGGTTTAAAGGTTTATTTGAAGAAAGTGATGAGAAACTTTTTCTTAAAAATTATCAATTACAAAAAATGAAGATGACACAACTAGAAACAACCAAAGTGAAGGTGTCACCACTAACAATAGTTAACGTCAAAGCAGAGGTAAAAATCAATATCATTCAAGAGGAGGTAATAGAGGAAGAAGAGGTGTTTCAAGAGGAAGAGGAAGATGTAGGTTTGATAAGAGAAATATACAATGCAATTATTATAAAATCTATGGTCACTTTGATAGGAACTGCATACTTAAAGAAGGTAATAACAACAAAAGCGTAATAATGGTTCTTCAAATAATTTATTTATGTCATATGAAAAATATGGAGATGATAATAATAATGTTTGGTATATGGTGTTCTAATCATATATCAGGAAATAGGGAACTTCTTTCTATAATTGATAAAAGTTTAAAATCTTCAATCAAGCATCGTGATGACAAAGCTTTAGAGGTTGCTTCAAAAGGAGCTATAGAAGTCCCTACTAAACAAGGTATTAAATTTGTTAAAGACATTATTTACACTCCATAATTGAAGCATAATTTATTAAGTATTGCACAATTGATTGAAAGTTATTATAAAGCAGTGTTTGAGAATACATAATGCACAATTTGGGATAAGAATCAAGGTCATAAGATGGTTAGTGTCTTGCTTATGACCAAGAATATAATGTTCTCAGTGATGTTTGGAGAACCTAATAGCCATTTTTCTAATTTGGCATATGAGGACAAAAGTTGGTTGTGGCATATGAGGGATGGCCATTTGAATTTTCATAGTTTGAATCTTTTAGCATCAAAAACACAAGGAGGGTTGTGATGGTTGTGCTAAAGGAAAACATGAACCTGAAAATTTTCTAAAAATAAAATCATGGAGGGCCCATTATCCTCTTCAACTAGTAGATTCAATCATTTGTGGACCTATGTAAACAAAACGTTTGGGTGAATCTTCATATTTTATTACTTTTATTGATAATGTTGGGTTTAGTTTTTGAAGACTAAAGATGGAACTTTTGATACATTCAACAAGTTTAAAGCTCTTGTAGAAAATGGAAGTGGTCACATAATCAAATGTTTAAGGAGATTTTTTTTTTAAATATTTTATGCATTATTGTGAAATGAATGGCATCAAACAACAAATCACCATTGTTTACATGCCTAAACACAATGGGGTAGAAAAAAGAAAAAATCATATAGTGGTGGAAATGGAAATAAGTATGCTACAAGCTAAAGAATTCAGGAACTCTTTTTGGGAGATTTTATGGTCACCAAAAAGACTATGTTGAAAAACTGATTTTGGATGGTTGTATTACTAATAGTATTGGTGATTAGCCCACTAATATTTAAGTGTCAAGTAATATAATTTCACCTAGGAGTTCCTCACCACCAAGCACAAATCCAACTTCTTCAGTTCCAAGTGTAAGTTCAATTCCTATTCCAAGTTACAGAAGAAAGGTAAGAAGCTTAAGCCATATTTATCTAAGGAGTACAAGCCACGAACATTAAGAAAATCCAAGTGGCTAACCAATACTTTATTTTATCACTCTAATATTGAACCCTCATCATTTGAAGGTGCAAGAAATGCAAGAATAAATGGATTCAATTCATAGGAATGATACTTGGGAACTTACAAATATTACATATAGCAAGAAAAAATTCATACTAAATGGGTTTACAAGACTAATATAATAATGATAGGAGTATTAAAAGGTAGAAGGAAAAGTTAGTCGTAAAAGGATTCATACAAAGGTATGGTATCGACTATGAGAAGAAATTTTCTCCATTAGCAAGACATGAGACTAATAAAGTGATGATTTCTCTAGTAGCTCGGAAAACACAGTGCATTCATCACATGGATGTGAAAAGTGAATTCTTGAATGGATACTTGGAAGAGGAAGTGTATGGGAAACAACCACAATGTTTTGAAGTGTAAGGTAAAAAACATCAAGTGTACAAGTTAAAAAAGGCTTTATATATATGGCCTCAAACAAACACCATAAGCATGGTATGCCAAAAATGATCGGTATTTTTTGAAGAATGGCTTCAAGAGAAGCACGAATGAACCTACCCTTTATTACAAACATGAAGATAATGATATTGTTTTCGTAAGCTTGTACGTTAATGATTTATTATATATGGGTAGTAATTCTAAGATGGAGAATGAATTTCAAATTTCCATGATCAATGAATTCGACATGAAAGATTTAGGTCTCATGCGATATTTTTTATGAATGGAAGTTTATCAACCAAAATATGAAATTTTGATTTCCCAACAAAAATATACAAAAGGTATGTTTAATAAGTGCAATATGGTTGTTGACTGTAACCCAACCTCTACTCCAATTGCCCATGGAGTTGTGGTGTGTAGACATGATGGTGCTAAAATTGTTGATTAGACAACTTTCTGAAGTATTGTTGGGAGTTTGAATCTTCTAACACATAAAAGGCATCATATTGCTTATTCAGTTTCTCTTGTTTCAAGGTATATGACCAAGTCATCTTAACTTGATATGAAGGCAGCTAGGAGAACATTAAGGTCTGTGAAGGGCACTATTAATTTTGGTATTCATTACTATACCTCTAAAAGGTTTAAACTTGTTGGTTTTAGTGATTCCAATTGATAGAGTAGTTTGGATGATTGAAAGCCTACATCTGGTAATTTGTTTTCTCTCCATTGAGGTTTGATTACTAGGAGTTAAAAGAAGCAAACTACAATTTCTCTTTTAGACATAGAAACATAATATATTTCAATCACTCTTGCAAGTACACAAGCATTGTGGCTTAGAAGCGTTTTAGAAGAAATTGCAGAAAAAAAATTCAAACAAAAGTGATATTTTGTAATTACATGAGTGCAAATAAATTAACCAATAACCTAGTCCATTGTAGTAGAACAAATCATATTTATTTGAAATATTATTTTATTAGAGACCAGGTTCAGAATAAAGATGTTGACTTGAAATACATTAAACTAAAAAACAACTTTCAGATGTATTTACTCACCATCAAGGGGGAGTATTTTGGTAATTGGCGAATGGAGATTTAATATAAAATAACAATTACTTTTAATATTGTTTATTTAGTTGAAGTTTTAGTCTACGTAAATTTTGGTATAAAAACCACTTTTCAGTTTTCAACTATCAAACAGTTGAACGTAAGGAGACCAAATCATGTAAAAACTCTAAAAAAGTAGATACCAACAATAAAAGATTATTTCTTTGGAGAATTCACTAGAGATTTGTGTTTGGATTTTCATGATTTAATAAAAGGATTGTAATTTTTTTTATATGAGTCTACAATTATATTTTCCTCTGCTTAAAGATTTGTGTGAGATTTTAAAAATCTTCAGAAAATCAAGAAAATATTTGTTGATGTTCATCTACAATGATGTGAAAATTGGCCACCTTCCATTTTAATCTATAAACTTTTTTGCAATTGTTATAATATTTTCCCAATGTCTTTCTTGCATCTAGGTTAGGGTTTTAAGGTCTTTATTTTAGGGATTTTGTATCATGCAATTCAAATAGTTTTTTTGAGTGTTTCTTATTTTCTTTTGTTTACAGTTGTTTCTCTTCTTTCCATTGTTGCTTTTATTATGTTCTTTACCATTTTAATCAGTCACAGTCTCTTTATCCATGTCCATTTTATATTTCATCAAACATCATTCCCTTGATTATCGAATTTGCCAAAATTTTCTCAAAACAATTTGTCAAATGTGAGGATAACCATTTTTGTTTTAGCAATAAGAAATTGTGAATCACAAGTTAGATTCTCTGATCACAGAGCAATAATTCATCTTCCATAAGTTGTTCATATGTTAAGGAAAATGGCACTTGTTAGCTACCATGTCATTTTTTGAATTGTAAATATCAAAATAGATAGGAGAGTAGGTTAGTTTTAATCCCACTATTCTCCTTTATGGAATCTCCAATTAAATTAAAATTGTCCAAAAACCAAATTTTATTTTTTTATGAACAAGTAAGTTAGATTCTCTTATCACCCGAAATTATTTATTTTCCATAAATTATTCACCCATTAAGGAAAATGACACTTGTTAGTTGCCATATATTTTTTTGAATTGTAAATTTTAAAATAGATAGGAGTGACTTCAATTCCTTTTAATATAAATATTCTATATTTGTTGTGGAATCTCAAATCAAATTAAATTAAACTTAAGTATATAAAATAATATTAAAATTATTGAGATAAATTCATCAAAGCATATTTTATTAGACAAATATAGAGAATAATAGGGCAACATGAGAATCCATTTCATTCGATAGAATTTTGGTTTGAGATACTTACCTTATACATGTTGCAGAATGCTATCATCTATTTATTTGTTAAAAAAGAATAAGTTGGTAAAAGGTGTTGCAATATAGCTTAATCCCTGTAATTTAAGTTGGAAAATGAAATCAAAGACTAATAACAAGATTTATTAGACAATTTCCACCAACTTATTGTATTACTTCACCAAATGAAATGTTCTTAGTTTATATTAATAGTTTCATAACATTAATACTTAATCCTAAAAATTAGATATTTTCACTCAAAACACCAAGTTAATTTTTAAAATGATCTTAACAATCAAATTTTATGATAGTTTGTTTTGAAACACATTAGGGGAAAAGTAATTAATCAATTATAATAGATTTTTTTAGTTGATGGATTGTGCCGTTAATGAGTATCATAAATATTTAAATAAATCAGTGCAGTTCGCTATGTATGTAAAAATATTTTAAATATAAAAAAATATTACAAACAAGCTAATGTTAGACAATTTGAATAAGTTATTGAGTGCATTTATGACCTAATATTTCAGCCATCTTGTAAAATATTAGTTACTATAAGTTCAATCAGTTAAATTATTTATATATTATATATTATATATATAATATATTATATATATATTATATATATATATATATATATATATATATATATATATATTATATTTATATATATATATTATATATATATATATATATTATATATATATTATATATATATATATATATCTTAGAGTAGATTATATAAAATAATAATAAAATTGCGAGATAATTTCATCAAAGAATATTTTATTAGACAAATATATAGAATGATAGGGAAACATGAGAATCCATTTCATTCGATAGAATTTCAGGTTGAGATACTAACCTTATACATGTTGCAAAATGCTATCATCTATTTATCTATTAAAAAAGAATAAGTTGATAAAAAGTATTGCAATGTAACTTAATCATTCTAATTTAAGTTGGAAAATGAAATCAAAGACTATTAACAAGATTTATTAGACACTTAATTGCCACCAAATTATTGTATTACTTAACCAAATGAAATCTGCTAAGTTTATATTAACAGTTTCATAGCATTAATACTTAATCATAGAAAATAAATATTTTCACTTAAAACACCAAGTTACATTTTAAAATGATGTTAACAATAAAATTTTAAGATAGTTTGTTTTGAAACAAATTAGGGGAAAAGTAATTAATCAATTATAATAGATTTGTGTAGTTGATGGACTCTGCTGTTAAGGAGTATTGGAAATATTTAAATAAATCACTGTGATTCGCTATGTATGTAAAGATATTTTAAATATGAAAAAAATATTACAAACAGGCTAATGTTATACAATTTGAATAAATTATTGAGTGCAGAGACTCTTTATGACCTAGTATTTTAGCCATGTTGTAAAATATTACTTACTGTAAAATATTATCTAGTATCTCTTTAATCATCCAACTTTACCAAAACCTACTACCAGTGCCACTAGGATAATTAACCATATTGGCTCAATGAAGGATTTTTGAAGATTATTCAAGATCACAATCATCCCTATGATAAATTGACTCCTCTTAGTTAAAGTAGTTTTCTTAGTTTGGGATATAGAAATTATTTTTGAAACATTAGGCATAATGTAATAAAATATTATACGAAACATATTTTAGTGATCGAGGTGGATATTGGTGGCCACCCACCAATTCCACTTGGACCCCCACCATTATTTCTTTCATTTTTTATGTTTCCTTAATTGTAGCATAGTTTACTATTTTTAGTTATTTTTCGGGTCCTAAACTTTGGGAGATCTACCATGAGCCATTTTTCTATAAAAATTTCTTTTCCATCATAGTCCTCGGAGATATCTTTCCAAGAAGGTATCATGTGTGTCAAATAGAGATAATATTACCAAGTCATGATCCTTGGAAGTTGGTTTTCCAACTTACCCCAATGGGGCCCATAAACTCTTGGTGTTACATCTCCTCAGGTTAGGGTTTTGGTTGTTTATGGTTTTCTCTTATTGTTCAATAATAAAAAGGCCCTGGAGCCTCATTGTAAGGCAATTCAGAGGCATGTAGCCACCACATCTCTTCTTAGAGATAAGCTACCATCGTCCGATCTAATTTATTTCCACTTCTGTTTGTAAGCATATTTGAGTATTTTACATTAATGAAATGAAGTATTAATTTTGTTGCATCTCTGTATTTTTGGTTATGCCTTTCGGGTTGACGAATGCTCCTATAACTTTCATGAGGCTCATGGATGACAAGTTGAATATATTCACCAACTCATTTGTAGTGGTATACTTGGATGACATCCTGATCTTCAGCGAGATTTGGGAAGAGCACCTCTACCACATTCAACAGGTTCTCCAAACATTATGGCAACACAATCTATGTGCCAATTTGGAGAAATGGACTTTTGGCATGACCCAAGTTTAGTATCTAGGATAGATTATTGATGAACAAGGGGTGCATGTAGATCTAGCAAAGATCCAAGTCATCTGGGATTGGCCATCTCTAACCACTCTAAGAGAGCTCCACGGCTTTCTAGATCTTGCCAATTTCTACCACAAGTTCTTGTCGGGATTCTCTCATATCACTTGGCCGTTGAGTCAAGAAACTAATGGGGGAGATAAAGGAGAATTCTTTTGGTCTGAATCTCAACAGAAGGAATTCATAGAGTTGAAACATCGCCTATGCTCAACACACGAGTGCTCACACTACCAGACTTGCAACAACCATTTGAGATCGAGGAAGATGCCTCTAACTATGCTATTGGGGTAGTCCTTACTCAACATAGGCATCCAATGCCATATCATGGCGAGACACTTTCAGACACAGTCCAGAAGTATCTCGCTTATGATAAAGAGACGTATGTCATTATATAAGCCTATCGACGGGAAGGAAACGGTCATCCACACAGACCATTGAACCCTGCAGTTCATACAGATGTAGGGAAAGTTCCAAAATGATCACCATCAGAAGTGGTCCACATACCTGCAGCAATTACATTTGAATATCAAGTATAAGAACAAAAACACTAATAATGTTGTAAATTGCCTCAGTCAACCACCGATCATGGCGTTAACCACTGTGCTCAACTCTTGTACACATGAGACTTCTGGTTTGCCACTTCTCTGCAAAAGTGACCCAAAATTTGGCCACACATACCAGAATCTCTTGGAGGGTCAGCATGTTCCATATTTTCACCTCCAGGATGCCCTTTTATACCACCTCAATCACCTTTGTGTTCCTTCAAGCAACTGTGCCAAGACGATTTGGGAAGCACACTACAGTCGAGCTGTTGGGAATTTTGGGGTCAAGAAAACAATGGCAGTACTGCATAAGTATTTCTATTAGCTTAATCTTCGACAGGATGTCGGGAAGTACATCAAAATTCTGCACTACCTATGTCATTGCCAAATTGACCATCAAGAAGCAAGGGCTCTATACTCCGTTGCCTACCCCTATTCGACCTTGTGAATCCATCTCCATGGATTACATGTCAGGACTTCCTTCTACTAAGCATGGAAATGACTGTGTTTTTGTGGTCATCGACATATTCTTGAATATGGCCATTATGGCAGCCTACAAGAAGAATATCACAGCAGAAGCCATTGTTAAACTATTCTTTTAATGAATGTGGGTACACTTTGGGATCCCACAGTCTACCATCTTAAATCGGGATAGCAGGTTCCTTGGTTCATTTTGGTCTAGTCTCTAGTCGATGCTGCACACCAAACTCACTAAGTCCACAACTTTCCATCGCCAAACTGATGGCCAAACATAGGTCGTCAACAAGATGAAAGTACTATTGGGTTGTGTTATATTTTTTCCATGACTAGCGCACGTAGTTCACTGAGGGGTTAGAGGGGTGGCAGAGCCCCCCTTTTGTTGTGTTGATTGCGTAGCAAGGGGAGTTACAAGAGGTTTGAGGGGTACAGGTAACCCCACTCTACAAGGTTTGGATCATCACCCCGAAAAATTTTGGTTTTGGACCCTATGTTAGGTTGGGCGGATCTACCTATGGTTTTGTGCATGTTTTCCGCACATGGTCTTGGATGCGATGGTTTTCGGTCCATGGTCTTGGATGCGATGGTTTTTGGTCCATGGTTTTGGATGCGATTATTTTCAGTCCATGGTATTGGATGCTTTTATGTATTGTAACATTGAAAGGACAATAATGAAAAATCGAGTTGGTAGTCCTAGTTTTGGGATCCAAGGGATGCCTTTGTTGCTGAGGAGTTTTGCTCGAGCCCGTGGTAGACCTTGTTCAGTGGGAGATTTGCGAGATCGATTCTACTAGTCAAAGAAGATGGTAAGCAGTGGAAAGATAGAGATCGATAAATTTAATGGTAAGAGTTTTGTGTTGTGGAAACTCAATATGGAGGATCTGTTAATGGATAAAGATCTATGGATCATGGTAGATCTGGGTACTAAACCAATGAGAGTTTCTGATGAAGAATGGAAGAAGTTGGATTGAATAGGCAAAGAGCACAATGCGATTGTGTGTCTTAGATTCAGTATTGCTGAATGTATTAGGAGAAGCTATGGTGAATGATTTTTGGGACAACTTCAGGACTTTGTACCAATCTAAGTCTCTGGTGAATAAACTGTTCCTGCAAAAAAAGTTGTATAACCTAAGGATGAAAGACGGAGACTCGGTGACAGAGCATCTAAGCACATTTAATACTATGGTAAGTCAGTTAGCATCTATTGATATTAAAATTTCAGATGAAGATAAGTGCATCAGTTTGTTTTGTTTTCTACTAGATTCATGGGATAGTCTGGTTATTGCAATAGGTAGAAATGCAACTGCCTTGCAGTTTGATGAAATAGTCTCATCCTTGCTCATGGGGGAGATGAGGCAGAAAAATATGGAGAGCTAGAATGGTGATGCCTTGTCTGTATGAGGACAGTTTTATAAAAAAACAAAAATAAGTCATTGAGTGGGAAATCTAAATCTAGAGGGAGATCTAAATCTCTAGGAAAACATGTAAAGGTGGTACGCTGGAAATGCAGAAATCAAGGGCACTACAAAAGGGATCGTAAATCTAAAGCTGCTAATAAAGGAAAGGGATCTGATGATGCTCCTTTTGCAGAGGTGAAAACAACCACAGATGAAGGTGGGGATGTGTACTTGGCTTCTTCAAGTACACATGTATATAATGAGACATGTTTGATTGACTTAGGTGCATCCTTTCACTCCACTCCCCATAAAGATTGGTTCTACGAGTATGAGAAATATGATGGTGATGATGTCTTCTTGGGGGATGAAAGGAAGGCTAGGATCGTTAGTCACAAAAAAGTAAAGTTGAAGTTGCAAGGTGGAAGGGTTAGAACACTTCCGAGTGTTCTGCATATTCCTGCATTAGCAAGAAATCTAATTTCTATAAGCAAGTTGGATGATGCAGGTGCAAAAACAGTGTTCGAGAAGGCTACCTGCAAGATGGTTTCTGGGGCAATAGTATTGATGTGGGGAGTTCGAATTGGAGCTATGTACAAGCTTCATGGTAGCACTATTGTTAATGGGTGCAATAGTTTCATGGTTCAGCAGAAAATCTAGTGGTCTCTGGAGAGAAGACCATGCTGTGGCATCAAAGGCTTGGACATACTGGAGAGAAGGGCCTTGGAATACTTCATGGTAAAGGTATGGTAGAAGGTATGAGTAATAGCTCTATGGATTTTTATTTCTGTGAAAATTGTATATATGGGAAGCAGAATCGGGTGAGTTTCCCCTCTGGTGGTAAGAGGGCGAAACGAATATTATAGCTATTGCACAGTTATGTGTTTGCACCTATGAAGGTTCCATCACTGGGTAAGTCTGTGTACTATGTATCATTTATAGATGACTTCTCAAGGAATACATGGATATATTTCCTTAAGAAGAAATATGAAGTCTTTGACAAGTTTAAAAAATTGAAGGCTCTGGTGGAAAAATAGACAGAGAAGAAGATAAAGGTGCTGAGGATAGATAATGGTGCAAAGTTTTGCATTAAATAATTTGAAGAATTTTGTAAGAAGTCTGGTATAGCATGGCAAAAGACTACTCCATATACACCTCAACAAAATGGAGTTGCATAAAGAATGAACAAGACGTTGATGGAAAGGGAAAGAAGCGTGCTCAGTGGTGTTGGGTTAGGATAAGAATTCTTGGTAGAGGGGGTGGAGACAACATGTTACCTAGTCAATAGATCACCTCCATCAGTGTTGGAGGATAAGACTCCATAAGAGGTATGGACTGGTAAGAAACCCTCTCTTTTACATCTGAGGGTATTTGGATGTGATGCATATGTACACGTTCCAAAGGAAAAGAGAACCAAGTTGGATAGTAAATATGAAAAGTGCATCTTTATTGGGCATAAGGATGGTTTAAAGGGTTATAAGCTTTAGAACCCAGTAACAAGGAAGGTTGTGTACAACTGAGATGTGGTGTTCAAATAGGTGAAAGATGTTATTAAACATGAAGTCCAACCAAAGGAACCTGAGAAGATAGAGTTTTAGCTAAAGGAGGAAGATTCAGACTCTACAACAGAGGAAGAATCAGAAGATGAAGAGCCACAAACTCCCGGTGTGAGAAGATCAGTTCAAGAAAAAAAGCAATCAGAAAGGCATAGTCCATCTGCTTTTTGTTCAAATTTTGCTTCATCTATTACTGATGATGTTCCTAGAACTGTGAAGGAAGAAATAGATTCAGAGGATGGAAAACTCTGGAAAGAGGCCATTGTTGATGAAATGGTCTCTTTGCACAAAAATGGAGCTTGGGATCTAGTGGAGTTGCCAGCTGGAAGGAAACCCATTGGCAGCAAATGGGTCTTCAAGAAGAAGACAAATGCAGAAGGAAAGGTGGAGAAATACAAAGCTCGTTCCAGGTGTTGGGAATTGATTTTGGTGATATTTTTTCTCCTGTTGCCAAGGTGACTTCTATTAGATTACTTTTATCTGTTTCTGTTCCTTTTGATTTTGTGGCAGAATAGATGGATGTGAAGATAACATTTCTTCATGGGGATATGGAAGAGGAGATCTACATGAAGCAACCTAAAGCCTTTACGGTGAAGGTAAGAAAGAACTGGTATGCAAGTTAAAGAAGTCTCTGTATGGGATAAAACAGTCACCAAGGATGTGGTATTAGAAATTTGATACATTTATACGGGGACTTGGTTTCACGATAAGCAAAGCATATCACTGTGTGTATTTTAAATTAATTGGTGATCATGTTATTTATCTAGTTTTGTATGTGGATGATATGTTTCTAGTTGGAAATGACAAAAAAATTATCCAGGATTTGAAAACCCATTTGTCCTCCAAATTCGACATGAAAGGTCTTGGTGCTCCAAACTATATTTTGGGCATGGAAATTAAAAGAGATCAGACACAGAGGAAGCTCTGGTTAAACTAGAGGAAGTATGTTGAGACAATATTGCAGAGGTTTAATATGCAGGATAGTAAACCGATGAAGGTTCCTATTCCTGTAGGTGTAAAGTTATATGCTGAATAGTGTCCCTAGACACAAAAAGAGGAAGAGGACATGTCTCTTGTTCCATATGCAAGTGCAGTGAGTAGCTTGATGTATGCGATGGTCTATACTAGAGTAGACATCACACATGCAGTGGGAGTATTGATTAGTTTTATGTCAAAACTAGGGAAGGAGCACTGGACATCAGTGAAGCGGGTTTTCAAGTATTTGCGTGGCACTAGTGATTATGGTTTTTGCTACCAAGGAAGACCAAGATTGGACAGAATTTTGGATATTCATGGATTTGTTGATGCAGACTGGGCTAGAGATATGGATCAGAGAAGATCTACAAGTGGGTATGTGTTTAACCTATTTGGAGGTGGAGTTAGTTGGATGAGTAAGAAACAATCTATAGTGACACTATCAACTACAGAGGCAGAATACACGGCAACCACTCATGCAAGCAAGTAAGCAATTTGGTTATAAATATTGTGTTCAAGTATGGGGTTAGTACAAGGAGCTATAAGTATAGACTGTGACTACGAAAGTACTATTTTCTTGGCAAAGAACCCTGCATATCATTCAAAGACAAAACACATTGATGTTCAGTATCACAGAGCAATTATTCATCTGCCATGAGTTGTTCATATGTTAAGGAAAATGGCACTTGTTAGCTACCATGTCCTTTGTTGAATTGTAAATATCAAAATAGATAGGAGAGTATGATAGTTTTAATCCCACTCTTCTCCTTTGTGGAATCTACAATTAAATTAAAAATTTCAAATGTGAAAACCAAGTTTTATTTTTTTAAGAATAAGTATGTTAGATTCTCTTATCACCGAGAAATTATTTATTTTCCATAAATTATTCACTCATTAAGGAAAATGACACTTGTTAGTTGCCATATCTTTTTTTGAATTATTTTAAGATAGATAGGAGTGACTTCATTTCGTTTTAATATAAGTCTTCTATATTTGTTGTGGAATCTCAAATCAAATTAAATTAAACTTAAGTATATGAAATCATAATAAAACAATTGAGATAAATTCATCAAAGCATATTTTATTAGACAAATATATAGAATGATAGGGAAACATGAGAATCCATTTCATTCGATAGAATTTTGGGTTGAGATACCTTATACATGTTGCAGAATGCTATCATTTATTTATCTGTTAAAAAAGAATAAGTTGATAAAAAGTGTTGCAATGTAGCTTAATCCCTGTAATATAAGTTAGAAAATGAAATCAAAGACTAATAAAAAGATTTATTAGACACTTAATTTCCACAAAACTATTGTATTACTTAACCAAATGGAATGTTCTCAATTTATATTAATAGTTTCATAACATTAATACTTACTCCTAGAAAATAGCTATTTTCACTGAAAACACCACGTTACCTTTTAAAATGATCTTAGCAATCAAATTTTATGATAGTTTGTTATGAAAACATTAGGGGAAAAGTAATTAATCAATTATAATAGATTTTTTTAGTTGATGGATTGTGTCGTCAATGAGTATTGTAAATATTTAAATAAATCATTGTAGTTCGCTATGTATGTAAGAATATTTTAAATATAAAAAAATATTACAAACAAGCTAAGGTTAGACAATTTGAATAAATTATTGAGTGTAGAAACTCTTTATGACCTAGTATTTTAGCCATGTTGTAAAATATTACTTACTATAAGCTCAACCAGTTAAATTATATAGACCGTGATAAACAAAGTGCAATTTTCTTGGCAAAGAACGTTACATATCATTCAAATATAAAGCACATTGATGTTCAGTATTACTTTATGAGGGATATGATAGAAGAAAGAAAGGTGTTGCTGGTAAAGGTAGGCACTTTGAAGAAAACTGCAAATGCATTGACAAAATTTGTGAGCTCTGGGAAGTTCTCTTGGTGTAGATAAAAAATGGGCATTGCAAGGCTGGATAAATGACTAAGCTCTCTTGTGCCCCCATGTGGAAAGAAAAAACCAAGTGGGAGAATGGTTGGTTGTGTTATATTCTTTCCATGACTAGCCCATGTAGTTAACGAAGGGATATGATAGAAGAAAAAAAGGTGTTGCTACTAAAGGTAGACACTTTGAAGAATACTACAGACCATTGACAAAATCTGTGAGCTTTGAGAAGTTCTCTTGGTGTAGAGAAACAATGGGCATTACAGGGCTGGATAAATGACTAAGCTCTCTTGTGGCCCCTTGTAGAAAGAAAAAAACAAGTGGGAGAATGGTTGGTTGTGTTATATTCTTTCCATGACTAGTCCATGTAGTTAACCAAGGGGTTAGAGGGGGGGCGGAGCCCCCCCTTCGTTGTGCCGATTGCATAGCAAGGGGAGTTATAGGGGATTTGAGGGGTACATGTAACCCCAATCTATGGGGTCTGGGGCATCACCTCAGAAAATTTTGGTTTTGGACCCTATGTTAGGTTGAGCGGACCTACCTATGGTTTTGTGCATGTTTTCGCACATGGTTTTGGACGCGATGGTTTTTGGTCCATGGTTTTGGACACGATGGTTTTCGTTCCATGGTATTGGATGCTTTGGCATGTATAAATATGTATTGTAACATTGAAAGGACAATAATGAAAAATCAAGCTCGTAGTCGCAGTTTTGGGATCCAGGGGAATATCTATGTGTATATGTGTTTTATGTGTTATGCTCTCGCATTCTTTATTTTCTATGTTTTAGAATTCATATGCAGGTAAATTCTGTACGGGGTTAAAACCTACACGTACACATTCTACGCATGTACAACTCAAAGCATCCATGCACATGAGATGAGAGCCTCCCCTATGTTCGGCACATCTATAAGTCGGCTCTCCACAAGTTGACTAGACACAACCCTTTTCAAGTGGGCTTGGGATTCCAGGCACTATTTCCCATTGATGTGGCCATGCCATTTACAACTAATTAGTCAAATTCAACTCATGTCCAGCCTGAAATTGATAAGGCAAACAACTTCATTGAGCACATCTAATATATATGCTAGCAAGTCCACAATATTCTGGAGAAATCAAATGCCAAGTACAAGTAGCGACATGATCAACATTGGGTGCCACACAATTTCATGTGGGTGACAAATTCTGGTTGCATTTGCAAAAGGAACCCCTTACCTAAGCCTATCGAAAACTCATACTACTCTGATATGGTCCTTACACCATTACGAAGGCTATGAGAGACAATGCATTTGAGCTCATCATTCCCCCATTCCTTGGCCTACACCCAATGTTCAATGTGGACCACCTTCAGCCATTCCTTCCACCATTACTAGATACATCCAACATTGCAGAATAGCTCACACTGACAGAGTTAAATCCAAATTACATGGAACAAGCTACAACTGATCCGATCATGGACATGTGGATCAAGCACACTTTCCAGTAGAAGATCCAAATGTATTGAGTTGTCAAAGTAGGCCAACTCCTTCACGAGGGCAAGTGGCTCACCAGGGATCTAGGTGGATATTGGTGGCCACCCGCCAATTCCACTTGGACCCCCACCATTGGTTCTTTTAGTTTTTCAGTTTCTTAATTGTAGCATAGTTTACTATTTTAAGCATATTTTCGGGTCCTAAACTTCTAGAACCGTTTGGAGACCCTAAACGACGTTTTTTTTTAAATCTATTGCCAAAGATATTTTAGTAATATATTATTTTCCATCGTAGTCCACAGAGTGAGCTTTCCAATAGGGTATCCTGCTTGTCAAACATAGATAATATGACCAAGTCATGAACCTGGGAAGTTGGTTGTCTAACTAACCGCAACGGGGCCCATAAACTCTTGGTGTTAAATCTCCTTGGGTTAGGGTTTTGGTTGTTTAGGGTTTTCTCTTAGTGTTCAATAATAAAAAGGCCCCTGAGCCTCATTGTAAGGCAACTCAAAGGCATGTAGCCACCACATCGCTTTTCAGAGATAAGCTACCATCCCTTGAACTAGTTTATTTCCACTTTTGTTTGCAAGCATATTTCAGTATTTTGCATTAATGAAATGAAGTATTATTTTTGTTGCATCTTCGTATTTATGGCTACGAATATAATTTGCTATGTTCTTGTTTAAATCCATATGATTTAATGTCTAGAAAATATATATAGAAAAAAATAAAAAATAAAATAAATTTTGGTTTCATATGTTTTGATTGCCTTAAGTGGTCAACATGAAAATGGAATCCTATAGTCTTGTTATGGAATGAGCAAATAAATTCATATTTGAAGTGGGTACAAGGACTTGCATACTTTTTGGTTGGAACTAATCACTAATAATTCTACACATTTACTATTTTACTCCCACAAGATGAAACCATAATTAATGTTGGGAAGTTGCATTTATTTATATTTTATTTCTATCCATTTTTATGCAAATAACTGCTTAAATTATCATGGGAAGTGATCGTAAATATGCTATTTATATAAGTATGAGCTACTTCCAAGGATTTTATCTTTGGATTAAAAAATCACTTCTCCTTTATTATAAATCGTACATAAAGGAGAAGTAAATAAATATCAAAATATGAAATAAATCTAATCAATTAATTTGAAAAAATATATCACAAAAACAATGAGGAGGAGGAGGAGGAGTAGTATGTAATGAAACCAACTCACAAAAATATAGAAAAGATAGATCAATGCCTTATAAATCATCCTCTTCGAGGGGGCAACCTCCTTTAAATTACACAAATGAACAATTCTTGGATGATCTAAATGACAAAACTTCCTTACTATATATAGGGGTCTAAGAGGTCATAGTATAACCAAGCCGACCTAACAATAATAATATATAGGCACAAACCTAATAATGGAGGGATTCTATGGGGCACAATAATAACAATATGGGGACAATAGGGGCACAACAATATTAATAAGGGATACAATGACAATAGTAATGGGGGAATCACTAGTATTATAGGGACATAACATGCCCCTCTCCTTCAAAAAAGTGTTGTGCTCAACACTTTAGCAGTTCTGGATGCTTCGGTATAAAATTCTCACCCTCCCATGTGGAACCTTCAGCAGATAAGGTATTCCACTTGATGAGATACTTCGAAATTGATAAATTTCATAGCTGTTGAGTTCTTGTCTATGTGACTGCTTCCTATTCCAATAAAAATTTTCCTTCCCCATCAAGTTGTGGCAATATTGTTTGAGCTGGGAACTTGTCACCTATAACCTTGTTTAAACATGAAACATGGAAAATTGGATGCACTCAAGAAGCTACAGGAAGCTCCAATTTGTATGCCATAGTACCAATCTTTTGCAACACATTTTTACGGACTAGAATAGTTTGGTGATAATTTATTATCCTTCTTAGCTTCCTTGAGGGACATTTGTCTATACGGTTGTAATCGTAGGAATAACCAGTCACCTACATAAAAAATTTCTTTGTTGTGATGTTGATATGCCTGTTGTTTCATTCAATTCTGTGCCAACATGAGGTTATCCATTAAGAGTTGGAGAACTTGTTGTTGATGCTCGATGTGAACCTTAGAATTTTCTCTTAAATATGATGTGATGGATGGTGGTTGATATTCATAAAGTGCCATAAATGGGGACATTTTTGTTGTAGTATGGAAGGAAGTGTTATACCACCATTCAGCCAGAGGCAACCATTTACCCATTATGTCAGTTTATTAGATACAAAGAAAAAAAGATATCCTTCCAAACATTTGTTTACTATCTCAATTTACCCATCAGATTGAGGATGATAAGATGAGATATGAGCTAACTGAGTACCAAGACAAGAAAATAATTATGTACAAAAATTTCCAGTGAAAATGGGATCTCTGTCACTTCCAATAATCTTTGGGTTTCCATGTAGCTTTTGAATTGTTTCCATAAATGCAGTAGAAACTGTACTGGCTTTAAATGGATGTGATAATGCACAAAAGTGTGCATACTTGGTAAGTCTGTCAGCTACCACCATGATGATTCTCTTTCCTTCAGACTTGGGTAAACTTGTGATAAAATCCATCAAAACCTCCTCCCAACTTTGGCTTGGAATGGATAAAAGTTGTAATAGATCCAGGGTCTTAGTTGTTTCAAATTTATTTTGTTGGCAAACCAAACATTCTTCCACAAAATTTTGAATATCCGATTTAAGGCCATCCTAAAAAAATTCCTTCTTAACGTTGTGGTAAGTTTTTAAAAATCGTGAGTGCCCTCCTAAGGGAGAAGTGTGCAATTCCATAAGAATCTTTTGTTTGAGTTGGGAATTCTTACAGAGGTATAAATGATATTTGTACCATAATGAATCATGTTTCCAGCTAAATGTATCGGATGTACTGGAATCTTGTTGTAACTTTTGAATAAGTGCCAACACTTCTTCATCATTCTTCCATTCCTCCCTTGCTTCATTTATCCAATCTGGTTGGATAATAGAAATGGCGCACAATAATGCTTCCACATTTTCATCCTTTCTTGAGAGTCTTCAGATCATTCGCTTAATGAACAAATTATATTCACTACGAAATTACAATATTTTACAAGGAAACTTTACATATATTTTTAGCTTTGGGGGCACTACCCCCAAATCCCCGCCAAGGGGGGCTCTAAAAATCATCATCACCTCCCTTGGTGCCGTTGTTGCCCCATTACGAACTAAAGTCCAATGTGGCAATACCTCTAAATAAAGAAGATAATTAGGCTCCACACCCAAAATACTCCCACTTGGAGACTTATTATAGCAACTCCACCGCTGCTTCATTTACTAGACAATTACTCCACTTTGGACCTGGTTGTTTCTCATCTTCATCATCATACTTGAAGACCAATTGAAACCAAGCAGAATCTCAGTTTCTCACTGGTTACAACTTTTGTTAACATATCTGACAGGATTTTGGCTAGTGTGTATCTTTTCTAGCTTCAACTATCTATCTTCCAACACTGGTCGTATGAAATGGTACTTGAGTTGCATATGTTTAGTCTTTAAATGAAATGCAGAGTTCTTTACAAGATGAATGACACTCTGGTTGTCACTGTATAACCTGCCCAACTCCTGCTTCTTACATAATTCATCCAGAAACCTTTGTAACCAAATCGTTTCTTTACTAGCCTCTATAGCAACAACATACTCTACTTCCATTCTTGAGAGTGCAACAACACACTGAAATTTTGAAACACAACTGTCAGTTGTTCCACCTACTGTAAACACATACAATATGGTGCTCCTTTTGTTATCTCTATCACTTACCATATCTGCATCAACATATCCCTGTAGAGCAATGTTTGAACCACCAAAGAATAATGCTTGATATGTGGTACCTCTCAAATACCTAAGAATTCGCTTCACTGCCATCCAATTTTCTTTTCCTAGATTATTCATTTACCTACTTATAACTCCTACTGCATGTGCAATATCAGGCCTTGTGCAAACCATTACATACATTAAACTTCCAACTTCCGATGCATATGGAACTTTAGAAATATAATCCATCTCTTCCTAAGTCTTGGGACACATCTCCTTACTTAGTTTGAAATTACTAGCCAAATGTGTAGTAATTTGTTTTGCATTCTGCATATTAAATATTTTCAACACCTTTTTTATCTACTCACTCCGAGACAATGTTAATTTGCGATTTATCTTGTCTCTAGTTATTCTCATACCAAGGATTTCTTTTGCAACGCCCAAATCCTTCATTGCAAATGAATTTGCCAATTTTCCTTTGAGCACATTTATTTCCTGCATGTTAGACCCTGCAACAAGCATGTCATCTACATACAATAACAATATAATATAGCTGCCATCATTTTTCCTTTTGAGATAAACGCAATGATCAGAGTGACACCTATTATAACCTTGTTTAGACATAAACCTGTCAAATTTTAGATGCCACTGCCTTGGAGCCTGTTTTAAGCCATACAAGCTCTTCTTCAACCTGCACACTAGTTTCCCCTTCCCTTTGACCTCATATCCTTGTGGCTATTGCATATAGATCTCTTCCTCCAAATCCCCATGGATAAAGGTTGTCTTTACATCGAACTACTCAAGATTCAAATCTTCTGCTACTACTAGACTTAAAATAGTTATGATTGAATTCATTTTAACAACAGGGGAAAATATCTAATCAAATTGTATACCTTTTTTTATGCAAACCCCTTCACCACAAGTCTAATTTAGTACATTTTTCTACCTCCATCTTCTTCCTTCAACCTGTAAACCCATTTATTCTGCAATGCAATGTTGTTTTACCTACAAGCAACCTGACTAAGTCCCAAGTCTGGTTATGTACCAAGGAGTCCATCTCTTCTTTCATGGCTAGCTCCCACTTCTTCCTAGTTTCTACCTGCACTGCTTCTTCATAACATTCCAGTTCACCAAACTCAGTTAACAATACATAATATAATGAAAGAGAGTGTCGTTCAGGGGGTCTACTTATCCTGGTAGATCTTCTAACACCACTTTCAAGTGTTTGAGGTGCATGTTGCTATTGTGGTTGTTGTTGTTGTTCTGGTTGTTGATTATTATGATTTTCAGGAAACTTTACTTTTTATGTGATCTCATCAAGCACTATGTATTCTCTATTTTCTTTTTCTTGCATCTGATCCTTATACAAAACCTTTTCATTCAATATGGCATCTCTGCTCCTAATGATTTTGTGTTTTTCATAATCATAAAAGTGATAATCGAAATCATTAACACCATATCCAATAAAGGTACATTTCTTTGATTTTTCCTCAAGCTTTGTTCTATTTTCTTTATTAATGTGGGCAAAGGCTTCACAACCAAAAGTCTTTAAAAATGAGTAGTTTACCTTTTTTCTTGTCCATACCTCCTCTAGAATACCACCATCCAAGTAACTTGAAGACCCTCTATTTATTAGATAAACAATAGTATCTACAACATCTGCCCAAAATTGTAAAGGCAATCATGCATGCAATCTCATGCACCTTTCATGCTCCATGATTATCTTGTTCATCCTTTCCAACACACCATTTTCTTGTGGTGTTCTTGGAACTGTCTTCTCTCTGCGAATTCCATGCTTTGAACAATACTTATAAAAATCTTTGCTGCAATATTCACCTTCATTGTTTGATCTAAGACACTTCAACCTTTTTCCCATCTCATTTTCAACCAAAGCTTTCCATTTCTTGAAAGTATCAAATACATCTGATTTATTTTGAATACAATAAATCCTATTTTTTCTCGTTGAATCATTAATAAAAGTAACGTAATAATGAGAGCCATCGAGAGATGATACATGATCAGGTCCTCATACATCTGTATGCACAAGCTCTAATTTTTTTCTCTTCTTTTCTTTCCCAACTTTGAGGAATATGACTCTTCTATTTTCCATAAACACAATTCCAAATCAACATGCTTCAAACTTGGCAACAAATTTATTGAGCAAAGAATCTGCATCCCCTTCTTACTCATGTGCCTGAGCCTATGATGCCACAATGTTGTATCTGCTCCTGTAGAGGTTAAAGAATTAACATAATTAGAAATACCATTACATAAATACAATGTACCAACCTTTTCTCCTTTTTCTATTACTAGGGCTCCTTTAGTGACCTTCTACGTTTTATCCGTAAAAGTAGTTACACAACCTTCACCTCCCAATTTACCTATTGAAATTATATTTTTCTTCAGATCTGGAACATGCCTTACCTCCTTCAATAGCCACTAGTTTCCATTCTACTTCTTTATGAAAACTTTACACATTCCAATGATTTTACAAGGTTTATCATCACCCAAACAAACCTATTCAAATCTCCTTGAACATAATCATGAAAAATTTTCCTATTAGGTGAGGCATGGAATGAGGCCCCTGAATCTACCACCTAGGCATCAATAATATTTTCTAAAGAAATAATCAAAGCATCTTGAAATGCATCACTTGTCACATTCACTTCATGATTGTTTTCTTGTTGTGTGTCTCCTTCTTTTCCCTTCCGAAACTTGCACTATTTTTTCACGTGTCCTTTCTTCCCACTTTTATAGAACTCTATCCCTGATATGGATTTGGATCTTCCTTTCCTTGACTTACTATGATATCCTGGGCTCTTTCCTCTTTCCATTTTTCTTCCCCTAATCTCTGTAGTCAAATAATTACCTAATGTCTCACTGGAGCTTTACCATCACATTTCCTCACTAAGGATTGCACCGACAACATCATCAAATTTTAAAGTACTAGATCTAGAGACAGAGTTACTAATGGCCATCACTGAACCATTCCAACTTTCTGGCAATGAGCACAGAAATAATAGAGCCCTAACTTCATCATCAAAATTTATCCCTACAAAACTTAACTGATTGGTAACCATATTAAATTCATTTAAATTATCAGTAACAAATCCACCTTCTGACATCTTCATATTAAATAAATACTTCATAATAAATACCTTATTTGAGGCCAAGGGTTTTTCATATAATTTGGCCAATGCCGATATTAAACCCTCTGTTGTCGTTTCCTTTGAAATGTTAAAGGCTACCGATGCTGATAGGCACAACCATATTGTTCCAAGTGCCTTTCTATCAAGAATAACCCATTCTGTGTCTGTCATACTCATTGACTTCTTTGTCTTTCTGCTCAATGGTAGGTACATATCTTTCTAATGCAGATAATCTTCCATTTGCATCTTCCACAAGTGGTAGTTTTGGTTGTTAAATTTTTTGACCCTAAACCTACAATTTTCCGCCATTGCTCCCACTCAAACCAAGAACCCTTTTCTCCTGCGAGTTTATCAACCAAATAGATCTTTGGCTCTGATACTAGTTGTTAGAAAATTATATATTACTGAGAAATGGAACACACAAAATATTGTAGAAACACAAACACAGAAAAGCAAGAAACAAGAGAGATACATTGATATGTGGTTCACCCAATTTGGGTTATGTCCACTAGAGAAACAACCAGTCCTTCCTTTTATATTATCTAGCAAAATGAAGAGATAAAACCTGCAACCAATCCACTGTAATTTCCTCTTCGCTCTCACAAAGTCTCTTCTCTCTTTCTCGCTTAGAATACACACACATATCCAACTGCAATTCAATTCCCTCATATATAGTGAGAGGTTTCCTTCTAGGGAAAAAAAGCCTAAATTAAACATAACTTCTACTGTCATATCATCTGCCTAATGAACGACTCATATTGACTACGAAATTACAATATTTACAAGGCAATTTTACATATATTTTTAGCTTCTAGGGAGCTACCCTCGAACCCTCACTAGGGGGTCTCTAAAAATTGTCGTTGCCCCCCCAATGGTGAAACAATAGGTCGCTTTGCCACTCCATTACGAACTGGGGCCCAATGCGATGATACCTCTGAATAAAGAAGATAATCAGGTTCCACACCCAACAACAAAGGAATATATGCAAGGATAACTGATTTATTTATCATGGTACTATATCATATGATATTTGGCTCTAAGGCACCTTGCATGATAGAACAAGCAAGGGAAGCTCTAATAGATATTGCAGACTGGTTCACATCACCTCAAGGAATATTTATTATAGTCTTTGGCACATAAAAATCCCACATCTCATGTAGTTTTTTTTCATAGATAAGGTTTTCATACAGGAGGTCACCTATCATCTTTCCACAGGGTTGTCTAGTTCATTATAGAGGTCAAAGAAGTCTCCATGGCCATCTTCCCATTGTGTATTAGATCATACAACTTCAAGAGCTTGAAGGCAACAGAGGAGTAAATTATAAAAATAGAACACCTCAAGTTTGATGAAATGGGATATTATTGGTATGATCTTAGAGGCATAACTACCCAACATTGTGTCAAGCTAATATATACATGGAAATATGCCTTGGTATCTTGGAAAGACGAGGAGAAAATATAGAATCTTTATAATTTCTGCAGAGAAATTGGAACAAATGGAGAATTAGGTCCTTCAAACTGAGAAATGTTCCATATAAACCAAAGAGAGGAAACTAGGAGGAGATAGACATGCAAGACAACCATGCATTGAAGAAGAATATAAAAGGAAGGCACAAGTGGAAGAGAAAAGACAATAGGAGGAGGAAGAAAAAATTAAGCAAGAGGTTATGAAAAGAGATAAGAAGAATTTAGGAAAAGGAAAGAAGAGGAAGCTCTGAAGAAACAATAAGAGGAGGCATTTAAGAAGCAGGAAAAGGAAGAATAACAAAGAAGGTTACAACTTGAGGAAGAAAAGAAGAAGAAATAATAAGAAGAAGAATTAGCAAAGAAACTGGAAGAAGAGTTGATCACTAGAGAGATAGATGATGAGAAAGTAGAGGAGAATCAAATAATGGAATTTGAGCCAATTATAGCCACTCTAAATATTTAGCCTCCAACTCCTCTAACTGGTGGGAATCTTCCTCTCAGTGAAATGGGGATCCTGCCTCTAGGAGAAGAAAAAATTCTAGACATCTCCAATTTCACATTTAATCAACTCAAGCACAAAATCATTCAATAAAGGAGGAAGTACTTTTTGAGTGAGCGAAATTTACCAATCTCTATCAATACAGAAAGAGAAATTGTTTCAAACACAGAGACCAATCCAAAGGAAATCACTTCAACAGGTGAAACCTTTGCAGTAGCCACTAAAAATAACATTTATTATCTATCTCTCAATATTGAATGGTTGAAGAAAGAATTGGTTGATGCAAAGCAACAAAATGAGTAGCTTCTCATTGAAGATTAGAGGGGTCTTCCACAGGTTCCAATAGAGAAGGTCTGCAATCTGTTATACTTGAGGAACTAAAGCAGTCACAAAACATAATCAAGTAGGTTTATGAAGAGATGATGGCCTTGCATAAGGTCTGGCACCTTTGTATGAAATCCAAAAGTTGCAATAAAAACTAAGGATTACAAGATTAGCTCACATGGCTATAGATATGATCCAAGAATAGGGCGCCAAATACCTAAATGCACTAGAAATGTTGGTTAGGAATGGAAGAGTTGAAGCTGAAATATATAGAGTAGAGACAAAAATACATGTGCAAGCTTATGATTAGCTTAAATCCACATTGGCAACACTATGTCTGCCTATACGAAATAACATTCGAGATTGGAATCTTTGGTTTGAATGCATAGGATACTTTCAGTAGGTGTTCTTGAAGAGGTGAAGCATAGCAATAATGCCATCATACAAGAGCTAGAGGAGATTTTGGACATCATAAGGAATTCTATTACTCAAGATGACTTGGAGGTAACCAAGGAGATTTTTCTACAATATGTCATCAAACCATTCAAGTTGCACATGAAGCTAACTATGTTGTGGAACAATATACAAGTGGGCTTGGAAACAATATTGTTAGACACTTTAGAGGGTAGGATGAGATACGAGTGAGAGATACCACAAAAGTTTCAAAGACATAGCAACATAATAAAAGGCTTGGTACCAATACACCACAAAGGAGCTCCATGTTAGAGTGCTTGAATTGCAATTTCGTCAAATTTGTACATAAATATGTTTATTTTATTTTGGCCACAATTTTGTAAAAGTACAAATTTTGTAATTAACAAAGAGGAAAAATGATAAGTCATGTAGAAGTTGAAAAGTCACAGATAAGTCCAAAGGTCACATGGAAGCCAAAGATTCATGCAGGATTCCAAGAGTCACAAGGGAGTTGAAGACTCACCTCACTCCTTATATATATAACCTCATGGCTTAATGGAAATGACTTTTAGCCTTGGATTCTCTTGTTAGCATAAGAGATAAAGATTGTTATTTTTAGAAGCAAGTTTTTGTTTCCAGGTTCCACTATTGGAACAAGTAAAATGCCTTTGTAATTGTGAATCTTAGTACTTCTACATAATCATAAGAAGCTCTTTGAGCCAGACATATATTTCTTGCATGTATCAAACCTTATTGTAAGACAATTCTTCGTCACAAGAGTTCACCTATAGAAACAAATTGTGGTGGTGTATTAGTCTCTATGGAGAGAGACGAGGAAAAGAACTATGTACCAGAGAACGAAGAGTTAAATGATAATGAGAATGAAAATTTGAACAATAACGAGAACGTGAATAGTGAAGAGGAAGAATTTTCATATTTGAATCAAGATGCAGAAGAAAAAAATTAAAACATGGAAGTGTTGAGGCCTCGGAAATCGTTTCCACAACATCGGGGATAACCACCCGATCCGGACCTTGGTACAGCTCCTTTTTCGTTTGGAATGATGGCTCCGACTGGAGATAATGGGACCAGTTTCTCGATAATGAAATAAAAGGGATGGATGGATGATGAATAAATTGCTTAAATGATAGGCGAATAACTTATTCTATTGACAAAAATAGGGAAACTAATACTAATCCCGGGAACAACTTATTCATTCAGAATGTAGCGTTAAATAATCTTTATCTATTTATCAGGCATATAGATGAATCTGTAAAATAAATAAAGGATGTTCAATCATTCAAAGATTGCTTCACATGAATAGTCACAAT
>APFE030876194.1:41166-144254 GCA_000404065.3 Pinus taeda
TAACCCTCTCTGTGACACAATAGTCAGACCTGAAGTCAAGAATGGCTTTGGCTAACTTGTCGGATAATATGACCGCCCAATCCATGATTTCTCCACTACATGCTGCCTCTATTAGGGGAACCATTTCTATGGTGATATTGGCAGAGTCATGCAATCCCCATAGACTACACATCATAATTCCAACATAACAGTAAGGAGAACACAGGGAGTCAACTGAGTACTTACCCGAGGTTTCATGCTTGTGTTTTGCTGGATTCTGTCTCCAGCCTCGAATTGGTTTAGACTCGGTGTCGTTCTCTGCTCGAAACTTCTCCAAAAATGCAACATTATATTTCTTCTCTTCTTGCAGCAGGTGATACATTAGCCTTAGGTCTTTGGCTCAAAACGAACCGAAGACCCTCCCATCCGTAATTTCAAAAAATCTATTGATAATTGGGAGCTCTTGGAGTGCCCACCTTACCACATCTGTGTAAGGAAGAACCTGCTCCCGAGCCACTATTTTGTGTAGGAAGGAGTCAGCCAAGTCTTTTAAATTGGCATCAGATTTGCTGGTATTATCACATAAAATCTCTACTTCGGTCACCACTGGCCCTTCCACTTCAATCAAATTATAAGTCCCTTGCTAAGTGGTCCTGGTGAGTCCTAAGAATGTTGAAACTTATATCAGCCCTTTGTTCTTCCCGGTTGGATCAGTGACAGCTAGCCCTGCGGCTGGCGGAGCAGTAGGCATTGTAGTCTTCTTGGATTTCTTTCCCATTCCACTTTCTTCTGTTTCTATGGAGTAATTCTGCGCAGAGTGAAAGATAAGCGCAATACATGCAACAATATCATGAATCGAACAGAATGAAATATATATATATATATATATATCTTGGCGCATTCATAGTAATTAATTGACTTAAGGTGGCCTTAGGATCAAATACATGGATAGGCTTCAAGCCTGCTTTTCTTATTAAATGGTCGTTACGGCCTGTCAGTCTCATTAATTACAGTTGCTTCGATTAATGGATGAATGATTTATTTGAATCATGCTTAGGGTGATTTGGCAGTTTGAACACGGATGAGCGTCTTTTCCAAAGGATATTGCCTTAATTACGAATAAATCATATCAAACTGCCTTTATGACTGTTACTTTGAGAACTGTGCTATTTACCCTTTACGTAATCGGGCATCGGGGAAATGCTGGGTTATTACATTGGTTTTGCTTAGAATCCCCGATCGCCGATATCCGATATCGCATCGTGTCGGGCATAGCTGGTAGGGCCGCTTAGGATGAGGGCATGGTGAGTCACCGATCGCCAATAACGATACCGCATCGCATCGGATGAGGAGAAGCTTGATTGTGCTTTAGACGTTATCGCCGATTGCTGATTGCCGATTACCAATTTCGCATCGTATTTCAGCAAGGATCATTACTCGTGTTACTTTATGCTTTGCTGATATCTGATAGCGATTTCGCATCGGCGAAAACTAACATGTCCCTTACATTGTGCTTTCTTTGTCATTGCGATATGTGATCTTGCGATCGCTTTATCGCAATGATAAAGATAAATCATTTTATATTGGGGTTTTTTGATTGGTTTTATTAAAAATCCTTTTGTGAAATAGAACTTTAAATTGATACCAATTTGAAACAAAAATTAAAAAGGGACCCATTTCACATTATAGTTTTGGAATTTTAATGATATGAAATGGGGGGTTGTTGTAGGGCACAACACAACCAAAAATAAAAATTATTATGTGTACTTGGTGAAATGGAATGGTCTTCCAGTTGAAGAAGTAGTTTGGATGGATGAAGCAAAAATCCTGAAGCATGGAAACATTATTTCATATCTCATGGACAAGAGTTCATGAAACCTTTATTCAGAGGAAGTTTGATGTAGGAGCATCACTCCACATTTTGATTCTGAATATATATATATTTTTAATTCCTTCATTATATTCCATGTACATGGGCCCTATAATGGACACCTATACAAATTTTCTATTTTATATTAAGAGTATGCATTTTCTGTTTAGCATAAGAATATTTATGTCTAAGGGGATTCTAGAACAAAGGTTTGTTATCAAATTTACAGTAACTATTGTTGCTAGCATGCTTATGATCTTTTAAGAAATGATTATCTTTTCATGTCATATCAATATATCTAAGTTGTAGCCACGCGGGCATGAGGGCTAGAGAAAAAAAAAGTAAAAACTCTTTCACTTGCTCCATGTTCCATTGAAACAACTGATTTATATTAACTATTTTGTTTTCATTTGTACTTTTGAATAGTCCCTTTATGTTTCATCACTCTCCAAAATTATTGGTTTAAGGAAACCCGTGGTTTTATTTTATTTGTTTCTTCACCAAGATTGCTTCCAATGAAGTGAGTTTAGGATAATGTTTTTAGTTTCCCTATTTGGGTTCCAAGCCAAGGAAATTATATCATAAAAATATTTCCAAATTGAAATTGGGAGAATTTGTTAAACATCCATGTGAGGGAAATCTAAATTCCTTTCATGAGGGAGGAGTTCCTGTTTGGGATGTCAACCTAGGTTGATGCATATTTCTTTTCTTTGTTCATTTGTTACCTTTGGAAGAAACAGAGAAGTGGTAATAATTTAGCCTTCTAAACCTTTTAGAATTCTACAAGTGCCAACCTACCCCAAGCCAACCCAAACTTTTGTAAAGTTTGGGAGCATGCATTGGACGTGGACCAATTAGGGATGATGTAAGGACTTTGGTAGTCCCGACTAGATCTCATGTTTGACCCAAAATTAAATTTTGTAGAGATCACAGACTAATTGGAAGTTAGAGGAAATTTTGGTGTGAGGATCTAATGGTGATTAGGTAAGTCCCAATCCCAAATATTTTTGGGATCCTAGCATGGACTATGTACAAATTCAAGTTTATTTTAATTCTTAAAGAGGGTCAAAGGAGTTATTTTTGATTCGAAGGGAGGGTAGAATGAGGGCCAAATAAAGTGACTTCCATGCAGAGATCGTGGAATAAGAACACCTAGGAGGAATTATATTTATATATTCCATGGGTTTGAAATAAAAGAAATTGGTAACTTATTCTCATTTTTTTATTAAGCTGTTATTTGTTACATGAACGTACATTGTAAAGTTTGTTGCAGGAATCTAAGTGCAATTATTGAGGTGGGTGATGCAACTTAAAGTTATTTGCACACACAAGAAGCTATATTGTGTATATAAAAACTAAAATATAATACATTTAAATAGTTGGAGTGAGATCCAACTATTTCTAATCTTGGAGAGAGAGGTTGAGAAAATATCTAAACAACCTCCAATAAACCCAAACCAAATATATTAATGTAAATGTTAATTCTAACAAACTCCCTTAATTCCTATATTACAAACAACAATATTAAAATCACATAAATATATTTCACTTTGATCTTTGTCTAGCTTGGTCTTCACCAACACTTTTGTCCACTCCTAAATATTGTAGACTCTGATCTTTCTCCACCATCAAATTCGAGATACCACTTGATCCATTTAATATAAATTGTTTCTTACTATCAATGACATATTTTTAGGACCAATGATTCTTGATATATCTTCACATGTTTCTTCTCCAAGGAAGAATTGTCAATACTAAGTCATTCTATTGACATACTCAAATCTAAAAAATACATAGCATGTTACATTCACCATTTATATAGGAAATGCGTTTGAATATTGAATGTATGTAAAAGAAGATCTAATGCATGGAAGCCAGAAATAATCTGAAAATAAGTGCGCGACCAGGGTTCGAGTTACAATGGGTGTTTTCATCCATGGACATATGTAGAGGAGGGGGGATGTTCTCCCTCCTACAAGGCGATTGTGGCCAACAAGGGCAAGAAGCCCCCAGAAAAAGTCAGAAAGTTCACGGGAGAAGGAAAGAATAACATGGAAGAGGAGGAAGAAGTAGCTAAAATAAAAGAGAACAATAGCACTAAAGACAAGGAGGAAGATGACAAAAAATAGGAAACAAAAGAGAAAAAACAAAAGGGACCTTGTAAACCCAAAGCTGAAATAACACCCAGAGTTCTTTTAAATGACCCTACTATGCAAGCACATAGGGAGCACATGCAAACCTATGCAATCATTTGCAAATTCATGGGACTATGGCCCACAGAGAAATCTTTACAAACATGTATCAAATACCACTAGAAACCTAAACGGAGCATTGATCTACACGTTGGGTCAAAGGGTTTCTTTACCGTGGTGTTCACAAGTATTGAGGATAAAGACCGAGTGTTTGAAGGAGGTCCCTACTTCTATGCAGTAGTAGGTCTCTATATGAGGCCATGGAAGATGAACATTGTCGTGGAATGAGAAACATTCATTTCAGTCCCAGTCTAGGGAAGACTCTATTCCCTACCTCTTGATTACTGGCAAGCTAAATTGTTAGCTACCATAGGTAATAAAATAGGTAGGTTTGTCAAACCTTCAGAAGCTACCAAAAGGGGAAGATACACTTGCTTTGCTAGGATATATGTTGAGATGTATCTCTTAGGAGCTCTTCCAGATGAGGTGATATTGGAAGTGTTTGATGAAGAGTGGGTTCAATTGGTGGACTACGAGCATATTCATTTCAGATGTCATAGATGCCATGAGCATGGGCATCTTCTTAGAGACTACCCTCTAGGAAAAACAGAGAATAAAAGAAAACCTAATACAATGAAAGACCCAGAAAACTTTCATAAGGTAGTCCATAAAGGAAAGAGTGGAAAAAGAGGGCAAAGGCTAGAACAAAATGAAGGACAACAGGCTAGGTGGAACCAGTTCCAAGTTCTGGAAGAGGACGAAGAAAAATAGTAGAAAATCAAGCAAATGAATGTAGTACGGGAGAGAAGGATAAAGAAGGAAACTACGATCAAACACAGGAAAATGATAAGCATATAGGGATAATATTGAGTGACACAGAACCAGAGATGGACCAGGAAATGACTCAAAGTGAAACGGAACCGGAGGAAACTGAGCTACAGGAGATTCTGGAAAGAGAAAACCTACATCTAGAAGGATTCTTAATTTAGGGTACTTATGGTGGGGTAGATTCGTTACCTCAGGAGGAGCTCAATAGAATACAACAATTATATTTATGGAAAACTCAGGGAAAAAGTATGGAGGGAGCCAAAAATAGGAGCACGCTGAGTAGCGAAGGAGTGAAAACGATAAAATCTACTCCAGGTTTAGCACCCAGAAACCCAAGAAAAAAGAGAGGCAGGAAAAAGAAGAATGAGCTATTGATGGAGTGTGGAAAGCTCATGATAGATTTAGGTAAGATGAAAGATATGACCAGCTACTCCTTCACAAATATTTAATAATGAAGGTTATTTCTTGGAATATTAAAGGACTAGGAAGTAAAAGAAAATAGAGATTGCTTAGCAATAGAATGAAACAGGCTGCTCTAGATATAATTTTTATATAGGAAATGAAATGTTCCATTCATAAGTTAAGGCAACTACATAGAAAATGACTCGGTGAATTTGAATATCTAGAAGTTAAAGAAAACAATACAATAGGAGGTATTCTCACTCTTTAGAACCCTCAAAAAATTGACATAATTGATGCAAAGGCAACAAGGAATTATTTATCAGTAGTGATTCAGCCTATATGGGACAAAAGCACCTATCTAGTCATGAATGTGTATGGCCCTCAAAGGATAGAGGAGAAACTCAGGCCGACAGATTCCCTTGAGTATCTCTGGGAGAGACATGCATAAATACCCTAGATCTTGGGAGGGGATTTCAATATGATAAAATCTCTTTCTGAAAAAAAAAGGTGGAACCAGAGCACTAAGTAAGGATTCTTTAGCATTTCAAATCTTTACAGACAGTATGAAATTAGTGGATGTGGAAACAAACAATGGCCTCTTCACTTGGAATAAAAAGAGAGGAGGGGAGTCTCAGGTAGCATCCAAGTTGGATAGATTCATTATCTCTAATAATCTAATGCTATTATATAAGGAAATAATAGCAAGTGTTCTTCCTGTTGGAGGCTCAGACCATTGGCCAATTCAAATGGAGATCAAGGGTATAGGTAGCCCCCAAAACAGACCTTTCAGATTTGAGAATATTTGGCTTTCACACCTAGAATTCATCAGTAATATTGAAAAATGGTGGGTAGAGTATCTTCAGACCCAGGGAACTAGAATGTTCATGCTTCATAAAAGATTAAAGCACATAAAAATAAGGCTCAAAGAATGGAATAAGAAAGATTTTGGAAATATTTTTGCAGAAAAGAAATAAGTCGAAAAAAAAATTCAGAAACTCAACCAAGCTATGATCACAAAAGGTTTTGTTAAAGATAAAAATGATCTAGTGGAGAAACTTCATCAAGATGGGAAAAATTGTGTAAACAAGAGGAGATATTCTGGAGACAAAACTCTAGAGTCCAATGGCTAAAAGAGAGAGAGCATAATACAAGATTTTTCCACAGAGCCACCATGATGAATAGAGCACACAACAGGATTGCCTCAATTAAAGAGGACGATGGACAACTTCTACAATCTCATGAAGATATAGAAGCGTTGTTATTTCAACACTTCCGAGAAATAGCCCAAGAAAGTAATCTAGAAAGAGAACATCACATCAAGGACTTAATAAAGCATATACCTAAGCTCATGTCTAGAGAGGACAACTACAACCTCAACAGACCAGTGACTGAAGAAGAGGTCAATGAAGTTCTCAATGACATGCAGAATGGAAAACCACCTGGCCCGGATGGCTTCAACCTAGATTTCCTTAAAGCTTGTTGGAATATTGTAAAAAGGTATATTTTAATGTTGTGGAAGACTCCAGGATTAACAGAACCATCTTGAGAGCTCTCAATACCTTCTTCATCTCCCTGATCCCCAAATAGGAAAAATTCTCAAACACCAGATAGTATAGACCCATAGCTATTTGTAATGTGGTTTATAAGATAATATCCAAGGTTGTGGCCAACAGACTTAATCCTCTGCTTCCTTCTCTTATTTTGGGGGAACAATCAGGATATGTTGAAGGTAGAAAAATTCTAAAAAACATTATTCAAGCTCATGAGGTAGTTCACTCATTTAACAGCACAAGGAGAGCTGGTATGATCTTGCAACTAGGTATAGCAAAATCTTATGAAAAAGTGAACTGGACCTATATCACGAAAGTGCTAAAGGTGTTTGTTTTGATCACAACTAGGTGACATGGGTCATGGCCTTGGTTACCTCTTCCAGCTTTTCTATATTGGTTAATGGCTCTCCTTTTGAGATTTTTCTTCCTTCAAGAGGGCTAAGGCAGGGGCATCTGCTTTCCCCCTTCATATTCATACTCATGATGGAAGGTCTTGGCTGGTATATCAAGCATGCCAGAATTATGGGTAAAATTCAAGGTCTTCCTCTAAAGGAGAATGGTTAGGCTTTGACACATCAACGATTTGTGGATGATACCATGTTACAAGGTATCCCCATAGTCAAAGAGGCTCAGGTGTACAAACAAATTCTGAATGATTTTGCCATGGCTTCAGGTATGGAAGTTAACCTCTCCAAATCCAAATTTTTTTCATTAATAATCATATTTCTATTCAGAGAAATATCTCCAGAATTCTTGGCTTTTAGAGGGATTCCCTCCCTTCAAAGTATTTAGGAGTTCCTCTCATGGCGAAACCTTTGCAAAAGAGAATTTGGGAACCGCTAATCAACAAAATGCAAGATAAATTAAGTAATTGGATGAACAGATCCTTAAATATGGTAGGTATACTCGTGATGAAAAAGGCGGTGCTCCAATCAATTCCAATTTTCATGCTATTAGCACTACCAACCCCTAAGGGAGTTTTGCAACAATTTAGAAATATCCAAAGAGATTTTCTCTGGGGTAGGGAGGAAGCTAGAAAGAAGTGGGCCTTGGTCTCTTGGGAAAATATCTATAAACCCAAGAATCATGGGGGCCTTGGCTTAGATGACCAAGAGATCCTAAGTAAGGTTCTAGGGGCCAAACTATGGTGGAGGTGGGTTAAAAATCCCAAGGTCCATTGGGCAAGCACATGGAAAGAAAAATATGCTAGCTCCTGAAATCACATTGATCTCATAAGGAAGTCTGGTAACATAAAAGGCTCAGCCATCTAGAATAAAATGTGGGATAACAAAGGTTTAGTACAACAAAACAACTTCTGGGAAATCAGAGAAGGAGACCTTTCTCTTTTCTCGAAGGACAAATGGTAAGAAGAACCAAAACTGTTAAAAGAGGATTTTCGGAACCTTAGACATGAGACTGACACCCAAGGTTTGACTAGAGTGAAATATTTTTGGGATGATACCCACAATACTGGAAAATGGAGGATATGGAAGGATATAGATTACAGGAATGACAAAATGCTAAATGAAAAAGTAGAGGCTCTTGGAAAAATATTGGAACAGAGGATGATCTTGGTGTCTGAAGGGTAGGACTAACTCAGATGGGGAAACAACACTAAAGGCAACTTAAATATTAAGGAAGCAAAATGTGTTCTCCTTGAGCTGGTCTCCCAGGCTCCGAATAGAATCTGGCTAAACCTTTGGAGGCATCAAGGTTGGACGAAGATCAAAATCTTCATGTGGTTGTTTCTTCAAAGGAAAATCTTGAGTTGGGACAACATTAGAAGGAGTGGGATACTAGGACCTTCTATATGCCAGCTCTGTGAAGCCCAAGAGGAAGCTATGGAACATATTCTCAATAGCTGTAATTTGACATCCAGACTATGGGATGCTTTTGCCAATATCTTTCAATAGTCTGACAAGGACAAGGAGAGTATTTGTAATACCCTTAACAGATGGAGGATAATGTTTTCAGATAATGAAGTTCTCAACCTTGCTTGGGCCCTCATGCCATGTTTTATTATTTGGAATCTATGGAAAGAAAGGAATAAGAGAATCTTTAAAAATGAAAAGAATCCTGCTCCTCACCTGTTTGATCAGATCTTAAAACATATCAAGGAGACGGTCAGATCAATAGTCAGGAATCTTCCCAAAAATACTCCCACAAGAGTAGACTTGAGAACTCTCAAGCTGTCAGGATTGTAGCGGATCATCCCCCTAAACCAGAATAGAATAGTAAGAAAAAGAGAGTCTAGAAAGGAGTACTGGAAACCTCCTCCAAGAAGTTTTTTGAAATACAACATAGATGGAGCCTCTAAAGGCAACCCCGGTATAGTTGGATTTGGGGGGTTCTATGGGATGAAGCAGGTAACATCCTCTCTCTCTTCCATTGTCATTTAGGAAGAGACACCAACAATATGGTAGAATTAATGGCTATGGAGCAATGCTTAGATTTTTTGAAGCAGGAAAACTACCACAACGTGATCATTGAAGCTAACTCTGAGTTAGTTGTTAACTTGGTTAAAAAAATCAATTGTGGTTCAGAGCAAGAGAAAGTCTCTTAGCATTGGAAGTTAATCGGGTTTTTTAGAGAATTCAGGGTCACCCTCAGAGGCGCTTCTGAGTCAGGTTCAATCATGTGCACATAAAGGCTAACAAACTGGTGGATTCTTGGCCAACCAAGGAGTTAGGTACAAAGAAAGCAGAGTTGTGATAGGGTGGCGAGCAATGCAACATGACAATCTGAAAACTCTTTGTCTCAATCTTGCAGAAGAGGACAAAAAGTGTTTCGGGATAAAACTGAAAAGGAAAGGTCTCAATGAGAAATTATCGATTGGATACCCTCATTTTGGTCAAAAATGTAGGTGATTGGAAAATTAAGGCAGGCTTTAGAAGCACTGCTAATTCCAACTTCAGGATTTAGCAACATTGGCCAGGAAACTGTCTTTGTTCCATAAAGAGCAGCGAAAATCCTAGTTGCAAACACTTCAATCATGACAAGGAGGAGTGGAATGGTGGGCTCAACATTCCAGAGGTAATGAAAGGTGCTCGAGAGCATAATGGCAGATGTTTTCCCCATAGTTTCACCTTGTGGAGGGATAAACCGCTTCCTGAGTGGTTTCCTAGTGATCGCACTACTCTCAATCGTAAGGCAGTTTTTGTCTATCAGAAGTGATGCCATATAGCTGATGACAGATGGAGGAAGGAGAGGGATGTAAACCACCCTCATCGCATGGTAAATCTTAGGCATATCTATGGGGAAATAATGTTCTTGTCCGTTGGATGCCGAGGCGCTAATCAACGGTCAAATATTAATGTGTTGTTTGGTTGGGGCGGAACGTTATACAGTGTGTGGCTTCTCAGTAAAGTTAAGTTTTTGTGGGTTGGAATTATGGATTTTGGCGCCAAGCGATGTGTTTTGGGCCATCATATTTAGAAGCAGGGATCAACGTTCCGGTTTGACCGTGCAGTTTTGTGGGGCTGGGGAGTTAAGGTTTTCTTATCTATGTGAAGCAGATTTCTCCTTCGCTGTAGGGTCCAGCAGTGACTGGGTAGTCATGGTTATCTCGATTGGTTTAGGGGGGTCTCAGTTTCAAGTTGGGGGCCTTGCCTCTGGTGGTGAGCAGCATTGTTCTTAGTCCACTTTGTCTGGTGGACAGCTGTAAATTTTGTAAATTATTTTTTGATTAATAGATATGGAAGGAACGTCTCTTGCCTTAGCAAAAAAAAGAATTTATATAAAAAATAATCTTATAATGTGACCCATCTTACACTAACTGACTAACACATAAGGATCACAAACTTTAACTAGTAGCCATTGTTATTGGATTTCTAAGGACCAATAATTAGAAAGAGTAACAGACTATAGACATAATCAAACTAGTGACGTGTTATTTGGTTTTTGAGTTCCAAGAACCACATATTTAAGATATCTTACTTTATTTTATGATTTTCTCTTCATCATATTTATTTTACAAACTAAAATAAATATAACATACATAATTGATAACTATATTCTAGAAACATATGAGAGAATTTAAATTGAACTGATCATGACTATCAAAATTTGATGAGTCTTTAAGGATGACTTCTAGGGAGCCTCCGAAAGTAGCTATGTTGGATGATTCTTTTAATTATCCATTCAAAATATCTCTTGCATTTATTTTTCAATTCAATTATGTGTCTCCATGTCTTAGATAGTATAAACATTGAGCTTAGCTCCTATTTTTGTTCATCCTTCCCTGAAAATTAATGGCATTTCATCTTGTGAACAATTGTCTATGTCTCTTTCTTTCATCCTATTTTCTTCTACTAAGAGTGCTTCTATTATCTCATATAGCGTTTGAGAGGAAAATTGAGTTTATGTAAAAATACCATTGTCATATTTTGAAGATAAAATATTTAATAAAGTCATCCTTTAACATTAATCATTTATTTTAGTGACAATTTCTACCAACTTCCTTACAAGATTGTGAATTCAGAGAATTTATGTGAGTGGACAAGGATGTCCCATCAGAAATTTAAAATTTTTATAGATGTAATTTGGAGAATTTTTCATTGACATATTTGCTCCCAAATATCTTATTCAATTCCTCCCATATTTCTTTAGATGATTTTTCTAAATCTATAAGATGTAGTTAAGAATTTAAGAGAGAAAATCTAATGATTGATTTAGCTTTCTCCTCCATTTTCTCCCATTCAATTGATAGCTTAACATATATATATATATATGTGTTGGTTCTATTTCACTTACTATACTCCATAGATATTATGCATAAATTGCATTTAAATTTTCACCTTTCAAGTATGGAAATTAAAACCATTGAATTTTTCAATAGTTATATACTTGATGTTCTTTAAAAAAATGATCACTAAAATTATTACCTCATGTATTTCCTAAGAATTCCCCCTTATACATGTAATGATGGATGGATAATTTGTTAATAAAATCTATTGCAAGGTTAAATACTCTTGGGGAAGCATGGCAATTCTAGTCATCAATAATAAATTTCAACAACTATTTCTTTCCGACAAGAACTAAACATAATATTCCAAAACGTAAGAGAGTACATTGGTAGTTGTATAGACTTGAGTAGGTTTTAATAAGCTCTAAGAGGTATTTTGATATTCTTTTACATGTCATATCTCATGATAAGCACAACAATTTTTTGCATTGATTCTACAACTAGGCCAAATCCAGTCGACTTGCTCCATGTCATTATTACTTTTATGGTTTGGTGATGCCTACCAATGGGATAAAAAAGCATATTCATTCTACATAATGAATAACATATTTCAATTTATGGATAGACACTCATAAAGTACATATATACTTTCTGTAGTTAACATGTGCATTTCCATAAATGTGTTTTTTTGTATATCCCATAGGACCTACGACTAGTAAACATCTAGGTGTTTACAACTTGTCCCCCTCTCCATAAACAAGGTCACAATTGAGGGATTTGAACCATGTATCTCTAATTTTTCATAGATTTCAAATTACTTATATCACCAATTGAGCTACCCCATGGGACCCCACAAATGCGTTCATATGACCGCATCCAAATATTATATCTCTCCACTCCTACATTTCCCTAATCTTTGACTACATGTTGAAACACCATACTATTATTATCTCCCACTTGTTTTTGAAGCCAACACAAGTACTTTGATTTGCATGTATCAATTAACTGGATGGTGGTTATTTAATGTGACAAATTAGTGTTCAAAAATGAGACTTAGAGCACATCAACCCCATTAATCTCCATATCCTAGCAGCCACACCTACCTCTTTCATATTCCTAGAGCCTCCCATAATAAAGTTAAACCAAAAATTTCCTTCTCTGATACTAATTAAAATTTCTTTGCACTCACAAGAAAATATATCATGTATATTCAAAATCAAATATGATACATTTAAATAATAAGAGTGAGATCCAAATAATTCTAAACATGGAGAGAGAGATTGAAAAAATATCATAGCAACTTCCAACAAACCCATACCAAATCTACTAATATATGCATTAATTCTAGTAGTGCATGTATTGGTGTTCAGATATGAATTATGAATTTCACCCTTCTTCACATTTATTTTCAACCCGAGTTTCATTAATTGTTTCAAGCCTTCCATGAAAAATATATGAAGGCCACAGGTTCCCTACCCAGAATTGAGCATTCATAAAGTACAAGGTATAATAAGAATAATAGATGGAGTACCAACAAGTTAATTACAACAACAACAAATTGCAATAACAACAGTGTGAATTCACAGAAACTTGGAAATCCAATAAATGATTAATAAAAATAGAAAAATAAATCATAACAATACAAGCAACATAAATATATGCACCAAATTAATCCAACAACACTTGATTAGGAGAGTGGGCATGACTCTTTGATTAGGTCTATGGCAGAGAGTGAAGATCACACGAAGTTCACGAAATTAGACTTCGTATTAATCAAGAAGAAAATACAATGAAATTATGTTGTTACACCTTTGAGATCCCCTATACATTTATGCTCTATTAAACCTTACTTATACATTGTATCATTACATAAATAATGTTCAACAAACTCAGGAATTATGGCAGCCATGTTTGCTCACAAATATACAATAATCATTTGAATAGAAACAAAATGAAAAATGTGGTAATAATGTCGATCTATGAGCTCCTTGTCAGTTGAACATAATTATAACTCCTGTCCTGGAATATCACTTCCATCTCACTAACAATCATTACATTGATTCATATCCTGCCGGTAGTCATTATCTTGATTCTATATAGGAACTTAGTCAGCAAGTTGTATAAGTAGCATTCCCATAGGACTGTTGAAAAGTGTGCAACAAGAAATGCTAAAATAGAAAATGCGAAAAATAACACTGCTATAAATAGCCCAGCTATAAATAACAGTTTAGCCATTGGTGATCTTAGCAACAATGGGTGAAAAGTGAAAGTGCTAAAAATAGCTTTTCTAAAAATAGCATTTCGGGATCCCTTCTTATTTTAGTTAGTCCCTGAGCTAAACATAGGAAGTAAAATTCGAATTTGATATCAACAGCAGTTTGGAAATTAAATAATTAATTCATCTTGAGTTAATTAGTTAAGGAAAATAAAAAATGAAGTCTAAGTGAGGACATGCAATAGTTTCTCAATTAATTGAGAAATTTAACCTTCAGTTAAAGAGATAAGAATGAGGTTTAATATTGAGTTATAATCAGTTGAATTATTTTAGCTTAGTTAAGTCTAGTTAGATTAATTTAACAGTTTGTTAAATTAATGAGATTTCAGTTAGTTAATGCTTGCATGCATGCAACTACTGTAATTCAAATAACTAAATATTCACTCATGGATAACTCATGCATGTTAGTTCAGTCAGAGACCCAGATGAGATCAGATAGAGAGACACCGTACTATCAGTTTCTAAGATATTATTTTGTGAATATTCCTTGCATACAGAAGGAATATTATTCCTTATGTACTGCGTAGTTGGACCTGAGGTCACATTGAGTGTAATGAGACCAATTCACACATGTGATGTCATTGGACCCCGATCAATACTGCGCAAGGAAATAGGAGGCTTGGAAGGCTGGAGGAAGATACATTCTATGTCTACTCAGTCTATGATCTATATTGTTTGATTATAGAGAGAGCAGGATGTTGAGCGATAAAAAGGTGTCTTTTAAACGCCTAATTATCTTCAATTTTAATTGTCAACCCAGGGACGATTTTTTATCTCAAGAGTGTACTCAGTCTGAGGTGGTCACTTGTTGAAGAGTAATGTTTTGTAGTATAGTGCTTAAAATGAAAAAGTAAATGAATGCTTGAAACAAAACTAATTGGTACAGCAAGAAACTGAAATGTTCTGAAATAAATCATTCACTCAAACAATCATCAGTCGAGGACTCAGTAATGATAACTCTGTCCCCTGTAAACTGATGCAAATGAAAATCAATCATAGGCAAGATCTCCAATCTGAGAACTTAGACAACTATAGTCAATGTTCTTTACAGTTGTTGATCTTTCAATCCACACTAAAGCAAATAACTAGAAATGGTAATTAATTGGAAATGCTTACTAAAACACGCTTGCTACAATATCAGTTAAAAGGTGAAATCAAATCCTTACATGAAAGAGATAACAATAAAAGCCTATTTGAACAACAACACTAAGTTAATGGAAATGAACCTCAAAGCTAAATGAACAACAATACTAAATGGAAATGAACAACACTACAAAATTAATAGAAATAAGTAGCAATACTAAATAAGTAGCAACCTGTAATGCACGACAGAATCTGAAGTGAACAACGAAAATGGCAATGCAATTCAATTGCAGAAGGTAATCATTAAATAGACCACACTTGCAGAAATGAGAAAGATATAATACAGAGCAGTAGCTTAATCCACTAGTGGCTTAGCCGTTAGCCGCCAACGAATGCTGCTGGGCTACTTCATATAAGGCGAATGAACAACAACCTCTAAATTATATATTAATCATCAAACTGTGAAATCCTTAAAATAACAAAAGCCTTGAGAATTACAATGGTAATGCAATAGTCCCCCTTTCCTCCTATCCTATCCTATCCTATCTCTAATAATCCCTAACTTAATCTCTCATAATCTATCCCATCATGAATCATGAATCCCTAATCCGCTTCTCCGATCTCTATTTATAAATACAAAGAGAGTAGAGAGTAGTTACAATAGAGATGATTACAATATGATTCTCATTACAAAATTGGATTGCTCGCAACAAATTGATAAACAAGATCCTATTTGAAATATCTCTTCATCAATTATCAACATGAACAGGTCAAATTTGGCATTGCAACTGAGATATTTTGGAAAATGGCCACAACAACGAATCTAAGAAAAATGTCTTCAGAGAACCTTCCGTTTTTCTTAGTATGTACCGAATTCAGGAAAACTGCTCAACACAAAACTAATTTGGTCTGTTCTAGACAAAAGACATCTTTCATATTTTCGAGATTCTTCTCCATTTTTTCAAAACATGTAGTGCAAAATTGTCAATTCTTATTCCAACGAATTTCTGAGTTGGCACATTTAATGATGAGCTGGAGATCAAATCTTCAATCTGGAAAATATCTTGGAGGGTAAAAACGGTGAGTAATTCTACAACCAATTTATTAATAAACCATCATTGGTAGAATCATGCATAATCGTCAATTTATTAAAAATAAAGGAGAATAATAATATTTATCCATAAGAGCGTAAATAATTATAGAATGGAATTATATGATAAATCATGATAAATGGCATGCTAAAGAAGAGTAGAAATGGATGAAATAGGTGTTAAAAACTAATAATAATAATGATATATTAACGGCCCAACAAGCCCCCAAACTGAATATATTGCATGTCCTCATGCAACAAAAAACTAAATATATTTCATGTCCTCATGCAACCCAAAGACTCTGTGTTAACCAAGCAATAAAAATTGTTCATCCCAACTCATGAAATGGATGGAACAAAAGAATTCTTCCTCAAATAATGAATATTAAATTTTAGCAATGTTGATGAAGGCGTAACAATTGTTTCATTGACGTCCAAGTTATGTGTATATGAAGTTGTAGCAAAATATGATATAAGTAATAGCAAACTTCATTAATCATTTTCTCAAAAACTACAAACCAAATTTTGCTGAAATTTTTCAAGTAGATTTAGACTATATTAATGCTTCTATAATCAAAAAATCAAATCGTTTCAATGCATGGATCATGAGATATAAAAAAAATGGTTGTAGGTGATAGTGCATGATTTCTGAAATCTTGAAATTATCTGGGTTTGTGTATTTTAATGATACGCCTGTGTCTTCTAGAAATCACAAGAACTGAGTTCATAGTGTTTAAAAATATATGGAAATAAATTTCTCCACTATATAAAAATGAAATTATATGCCTTAAATGAGAAAGAAAGTAGAAAACATCCATAATGCGTAGCAATTCCTCCCCCAAACTGAAGAATTAGCATGCCCTAATGCAATGCTAGAAAACAAATTGTGGTGGGCACTACCATCTGTTGAAATCTATGCTTTGTGTAAAAAAACATGGAGTAAGGGAGGTGTTGAGAATGAATAAGAATATCAATGAATGATAAATAATATTAATGACATGGTCATAAGAAAGAAATGAATGAAAACAACACTCTGCCAAACTGAAAGATGATATGCTGCTGAAAAATGGGAAGTGGTAAAGATGTGGAATAAATGATGATGAATAATTCTCAAAATGGATTTTCATGAAATTCTCCTAAATTCATAATAAATCATAAAATTATGCTATTTTACCTCCAAAAAGAAAAATGTGGACTGACATATATGCACTGGCATTTGTTGAAGCTGATGTAGGTAGAGTTAGCATTGAAAGTGATGCAAAAGGTGGAATTTAGGCAAGCACATAATGTCTGAAAAATTGTTCATGTTTGCGAGTTGCTCGAGCCTCTTCTATTAGTTGCAATAGTGTGGTCATGTTGCGAATAGAGTTTCCCCACCATACTTGTTGTTCTCCTATAAGCAAATCACTATTTTGCATACAATGTCCTTGAGTCCATAGTGTTAGTTTTGAATAATAAGAGATAAGATGCATACAAAAATTTCAATTAGAAAAACTTTTGTATACATGCAATACTAATATTTTTTTAAATCAACAAGTTATGGTAGAGTGCAGTAATCATATCACATGCTATCCCATAATGCATACATTCCCCCCTCCAATTGGAAAAGAGATCCCATAACCATAAAACATATGAAAGGTGTTATGCTGACGGCAAGGCAAGGGAATGAACAATACAATAATGAATGAAGCAGAGTACACATATCAATGATAGAACGGTAAGAGCTATGGTTATAATGAGATCAGAGTGTGTAAACATAGTTATGAATAAGAGATAGGATGCTTTGGATTGATGATAGGTTATGCAAAAAAGAAAAAGGATAGCAATATGCCAAAAAGATGCTTTACTGATGGTATTCTATTTGAAAATGACGCGATTGATTTGAAAACAATTTCTCATGTGTAAAGGTTCAAAACAAGGAAAAAAATTAAGGAAATAACTTCTCTGATAAAAAGAGAAAATAAGAAAAGGGTATTATAGTAATAATTGATGATAAGATATAACTCCAATACCAGAAGCAGAGCCTCTACTTCCAGTAGGCATCCATAGCCTCGGTAGGGTTACTTTTTAACCCATATGAGCCAGGATCCTAAATTTATAAATGGAGAGTTCCAGTGCTGTTCTACAAAAGAGATCAATGTGCTGGCGTGGTAACCAAATAACCACATTGCCATTCACTGAGATGTAGCAAAAGTAATCAGGTCAGCTCGTGATGAGACCTCCTATTCCAAGGATAATTTGGCTATCCAATGGATCACAACCTTGGTGTGGTGGCCATAATGGGAATGTCACTTTGTTACAGCCTTATGAACATGGTAGGTTGGCTTGTAATGAGACCGCCAATCCTCCATCTGTGAACAAAATTTTGTTCTTATTACACATTTTTATGATAAAAAGAGGGAGGCTCAGTACTCCTTAAGAGTAGGGATGGTGGAAGAAGTTGAACATGTCAAAATAAAAAAATATATACCCATAATATCACTTCTTACAGACAAAGAAGATTATAACCAGGAAGGGTGGAACCAGCATGGTATTAAGATGATCAATCAGTATCATGTACAACAAAAAAGAATCCAGTAAAGTAGCATATAAATAATTGTGTCCCTTTTGAAAATAATCTATCATCAAGGAGTTGTCCCATTAAAAATCATCACGTGAATGATATTAATTCACTTCAATAGAATCCATAATTCTTATTCTCATAGAAGTAGTGTACTTCATGCCATAAAAGGGAATTAGTAAAATGTGGTTTAGATGAACTAGGAATAATCCCACAAGAGAAAGGAAGGGTTGTTCTCGAAAATACTCCCAAAGTGTTGTTCCTATGAAGGAACAACAAAAACATTCAAAAAAATGTTGTTCTGTGTAAAGAACAGCAAAGGAAATGCACGACAATAGCAAAAATACACAGGAAAAAGTGTTGTTCCCTGTAGGGAACATCGAAAAAATGCACATGAAAAAGTGTTGTTCACTGTAGGGAACAAAAGAAAAAAAAAATACACGAAAAAAAAGTGTTGTTCCTTAAAAGGAACAACAAAAAATACATGTGGAAAAGTGTTGTTCTTTTAAAAGGAACAACAAAAAATTACACCAAAAAAAAGTGTTGTTTCTTAAAAGGAACAATAAAAAATACATGTAGGAAAGTGTTGTTCTTTAAAATAAATCCACCAGAACCACATTGACATAAGAGATTCACCAGTTTTTCATAGACTTCACTCTCCTCTTGAAGAAGGTTAAAATTTGTTTATTAATATAGAAGGCGAGTGTTCACCCTGACCTCCTTAGCTTTTAACTCAACTTCCTTTATTTTGATAACCTCAGATTCCCATAGAAATTTGGCCTCAACTCTTTCTTGTTTCTCAAGATAGTCCTCATCCACATCACTTCATCTAGATCATCATCTTCATCTACATAATCTTCATCTAGATCATCATCTTGATCTATATCATTAACATCCAGATCAAGATCAACTTCATCTAGATTTTAAACATTATAATCTTCTTAATCTATATCAACTTCACTGTAATCGTTATCTTGATCTAGATCATCCTCATGCACATCAAGATTATCTTTATTTGAATCCTCATCTTGATCTATAGAATCTTCCTCAGAATCATCATCTAGATAATTTTCCTTATTATCAATTTCCTTTCGACATTCTTTAACTTCTGCAAATGATTTTTCCAAATACTAAAATGCTTCTGAATTTTACTAAACTGTTCAACAGATTCAAGATGTGAACATAATGGAACATTGTGTGGTGAACAATGTTCAAAGACCTACATGATTATATTGTACACCATGACTTCGATACAACTGAAGCATAAAAACTAATAGCTTGTTGACTTAAGTGTAAAAATACAAAGAAGGTATTTTTAATAAGAATTTATTATATATAAAATTGTATAAGTGATTGAATTTTACAATAAGGACCTGCATATATATACCTAAGAAGGTGCCCTTTTGTGACTGGGCATGTCTTTTAGACATGCCTTTTCACTTTACTCAATGACTATTTAACATAATCAATATTTGATTATTTAATATTTACATTTATTTTATTTATTTAGTTGTTATGAATTATATTCATAATAGAGAAGAAATCAAAGGTTAATGTTATACTTCTTTAGGGTTTGTTAGACTTGTAGCAACAAGGGCCACTCTAGATCATCCATGGACAAGGGGATAGAACTAATGGGGCATATGGAAATAATTATCCTTTTAGAAATAGGTCGAATGGATCTGACATAGTGAGAGATGGAAGGTTGATGGAAACTCCAAACAGGAGGGGCGATGAGTATAGGTACTATTCTAGTTTTGGTTTTAATAGACATCATGATTGTCATCAATGTCATCCTTACAGGAGGAATGATAGGGGATACTTTCCATATGAGTTCAAGAAAGAAAAACAACCTAGTTTTGGTGGAGATCTGAAGAAGCCAAAAGACACAGAGGCTTGGATACCTGGAATGAAAAAATTATTTGAGTTTCCTGACTACACAAATAAAATGAAACCCAAGATAGATATCTTCAATTTGAAAGGTAAAGCATACATCTTGTGGCAAGGTCTTAATCAGGTCTGGGACATCAGGATCGATGACTTGAGTTGGTAGGAGTTCAAGAGGATTTTCCAGAAGAAGTACTTGTCAGAGAACTAATATGAGAGTAAGGCTACAAAATTCTATGAGCTAAAGATGGTATCAATGATAGATGAAGAGTACACAATCAATTTTTTGGAGCTATTGAGGTGTGTACCGTATCTTACTGATGAGAAGGATAAAGTTCAGAAATTTGTCACTTGAGGAAGTTATTGGGAATTAAACCATTGCTATGAATAGTCAAAATGTAATAATGAATCTCAACATGGATGGAAGGGAAAAGACAAAGGTAGAGATAAATGGCAGCCTAAGAGAACAAAGCCTCAAAATGGAGATGGGAAATAAAATATGGCACCACGAAAGAAGTTTAATGTAGCTAGATAGGGACACAGGTCATGACAACAACATAGAGATGAGGGCAATGGTCAGTTGGGGTGTTGGAAATGTGCTAAGGATAACCTTGGGAGAGATTATCCATAGCATCAGGATGGTAGGCCTAAGATATACAAAGTATAGGAGGCACAAATTTTTGGGGATGTTTGCTAGAGTATTACTCATAGTTATGCAGTTGTGGACAATAGGTAGGAAGAACACTACGCATCTATAATTGAGATGGACAGTAAGCTTTGTGATCAAATTATTTCTATTTTGATTTACCCTGGATCTAGTTATAGCTATGTTAGAGCTAACTTGGTGGATAAGTGTGGTTTGAGTAAGAATTGCATGTGGAGTCTTAATTAGTGCAGCTGGCTACAAGTACAAAGAAGTGAGTTCATCATTGGGGAAGAGCTTCTGCATTTGATTTGAATGGTATGCCTACTACAAAACATATAAATGTATTACCATTGGGATCAAACAAGAGTTGATTTGAATATGTTGTTGGGCATGGATTGGTTGTATCTTCATAGAATGAAGGTAGATCATTATGACAAAGCCATTGGGTGTGTCGATGATAATGGGGAACCAAGAGTCTTGTAGGGCAAGAAGAAATTCACATCAGTTAGGATGGTCATACCTATGCAAGGATATCGTAGCCACACGAAAGGGTGTGTGCTATTATAGTGCACATTTCTAGCTATAAGGGTAAGGAGGTTGAGGATGCAGAGGTGTTGATCACCTACCTTGTTTTAAAAAAGTTTCATGATGTATTTCCTTTGGAAATTATAGATTTGACACCTCACAGGGAGGTAGACTTTTCTATTGAGTTAGTGCCAGGGCAACTCCAACATCAAAACCACCTTACAGGATGAGCACACCTAAATTTGTTGAGTTAAAGTTGTAGTTGAAGGAAATGTTGGACATGGTATACATTAGGCCAAGTGTATCACCATGGGGTGCACCAGTATTGTTTGTGAGGAAGAAATATGGTACCCTCAAATGATGCATTAATTATAGGTAGTTGAACAAAGTGACTATCAAGAACATGTACCCTTTCCCGAGGATTGATGACTTGTTCGATTAGCTGAAGGGAGCAGCAATGTTATTGAAGATTCACATGAGATATTGATACCATCAGGTACACATCAAATAGGAGGACATTTACAAGACTTTGTTCAGGACCAAGTATGGTAATTATGAGTTTTTTGTTGTTCCATTTGGCTTAGCTGATGCCCCAACTTCATTCATGTTCTTGATTAATAGTGTATTGCGTCCATATTTGGATAAATTTGTTACTCTATCCATTGATGATATAATGAGATATTCTAAAAATGAGGAAGAACATTTCGATCATTTAGTATCAGCGTTGAGGTTGATGATACAAAATCAATTGTATTCTAAGCTCAACAAGTGTAGTTTCCTTAAGGCGGAGGTACATTACTTTGGGAATTTTTTCTCCAAGGAGGGCATTGCAATAGTTCCAGAGAAGATAACATACATCATGGAGTGGGTAGCTCCTAAGAGTGTGGATGAGGTGAGATATTTCATGGGTCTAGTAGGATATTATAGAAGGTTCATCAATAACTTCTTGTATATTTCTAATCGTATCACATCATTGCAAAGGAAAGGTAAGAAGTTTGAATGGACAGAGGGGTGCAATGAAAGATTTGAGCAACATAAGAAGTTTTTGATACATGCACTAGTGCCGCAGATTGTAGATCTAGACAAAGAGTTTGTGGTATGGACAAATGCTTACATGAGAGGGCTTGTTGGAGTCCTTATGTAGTATGGACAAGTGGTATGCTATGAGTCCTAGAAACTAAATGAGTAGGAGTAGAAGTACTTGACACATTATCTTGAGTTAGAAATGATCATACATGAATTGAAGATGTGGAGGTACTATCTTCCTGGAAGGATGTTTTTACTTATGGGTGATCATATTGGATTGAGATATTTGTTTGACCAGTCAAATCTAAACACTGAGCAAGCTAGATGGTTGGCCATAACTAGTGAGTTTAATTCCGAGATCAAGTATATCATAGGTAAAGAGAATAAGGTGGTGGATTCTCTTAGTAGGCGGATACACATAAACCATTTGGTAGCTATGAGATCCTATGGGACAGACTTATACTATAGGATCTTGCGGGCAAGTCAGTAGGATGTTAGGTATATGGAGACATAGTTTGTAGCAGGGTATTGGTACAAGTATAGGTGCATGTATAGGTACAGGTGCATGTACATGTACAGGTGCCTGTATAAGTATAGGTAGTGGTATAGGTACCGGAGGTAGTATAGGTACATGTACAAGAATAGGTGTAGATGTATAGGGTATTGATTATTATCTTACAACAGATGGATTGGTCAAGTTCCAAGACAAGATATATGTACGGGATAACAGTGAGTTCAATAAGGTTATCTTGATGGAGTTTCATGCAAAACCTTATTCAGGTCACCCAGGTTATCATAAGACACTAACAATGGAGAAGATAGATTACTATTGGCTAAATTTAAAGAGGGATGTGGCAGAGTTTGTCGTGAGGTGTTTTGATTGTCAGCGAGTGAGGACAGAGTAAAAAAATCCATGTGGACTACTACAATCGATTGTGATTCTAGACTAGAAATGGAGGGTTATTTCCATGGATTTAATCACAGGGTTTCTTGAGACAGTGAAGCAAAATGATTCCATCATGATCAATGTGGATAGGGTAACAAAGGTTGCACACTTCATTCCAGTGAGGTCTACATTCTCAGCTAGCAATGTCGCACAAGTATTGATATGAGATGTGGTCAGATAGCATGGTGTTCTAAAAAATATTGTGTCAAACATTGATGCGAAGTTCACTTCAAAGTTTTGGAAGGATTTATTTGTAGGTTTGGGCACAAAGTTGGCCTTCACCACATCTTATCATCCACAAATAGATGGTCAAAGAAACAGGGTCAACAACATATTGGAGGACATGTTGAGGATGTATGTGATGCATCAACATCAGAACTGACAAGAGTAATTTCCTTTGGTAGAGTTTTCATACAACAACAGTTATCAAGAGCCATTGAGGATGAGTCCTTTTGAGGCATTGTGTGGGCAAAGTTGTAACACTCCTATCAGTTGCCGTGATCAAGTTAGCAGGGTAATGAATGGACCGGTTATGTTGCCAGACATGGAACATGAAATGTAGGTGATCAAAAAGAATCTAAGGTAGCATAGGATATGAAGAAGATTTATGCAGATATGAACATGTTGTTCAAGGAGTTCTAGGTTGGGGAACAAGCGTACTTGCACATTAAACTAGAGAAGAGAGCCTTGCAGATTGGATCATGTGCTAATATGGCACCAAAGTTTTGTGGACCCTTAAGTATCATTGAGAGGATTGGGAAAGTAACCTATTAGCTTTCACTGCCTCTGATAGTGAAATTCCATGATGTTTTCCATCTATCTTTGCCTAAGAAGTATGTTAAGGATGTTGATCATCTGATTGACTAGTTTGTATTGTAGGTGGAACGAGATGAAGAATTCAAGCCAAAGGCTCATTGTATATTGTAGAAGAAGGCGCTCATGCTCCGGAACCAAGTAATCTTGCATGTTAAAGTGTAATGGAAGCACTTTGGGTCCGATGAAGCTACATGGGAGATGGTAGATCAGATGCAGGCTATGTATCATTCCTTTTTTTCCAGTAGAGGCAAAGCAACATCAATATGGTGGTTTGATATATTATTTGATATGGTATTTTGGTATATCCTTTGATATGGTGTTTTGGTATATGCTTTGATACAGTGTTTTGGTATATGCTTAGATATGGTGTTTAGTATAGGTTTTGATATATGTTTTGGTATATGTCTTTGGCATATATTTTTGGTGATATTTCTATATGTACATATGTATATGGATGCAAACATTGCCATGAGCTATGATATAAAGCTCCACTATAAATTATGGGTGTCATGTTATTATGATTATGTTGTCATGTTATGATGCTATCATGTGGTTATGTTATAATGATGCTATGATGTCATGTAAGTTGGAACTTAGCATGATGATCATTCTAAATATTGTAATGATCTATGTTATAAAGCTCCAATATACAATATGTGGTAACGATGTTTTTATTTTGAGCAGGTCTTTCATTGTAAATACTCTATCGCGCTATATTATAAATCTCCATGAGCAGTATGTCTTCTTTCAGTAGGTTTTGAGGTATATATGTGATGGAACACTGAGGATGGTGTCCCCTGAGGGGTAGGGTTTTGTAACAACCCTGGTGAAAATTCCATGTAATAAAAGTTAAAAACAATAACCACAGTTGATGGGACACTTATTCGAAGATGAATGTTGGCCAAGGCATCCTATGGGGTGTTCATTTGGTTGTTTATGGCTGAGGAAATTGGAAAAGGAAATTGCTAGGACTTTGGAAAGGAAAAATGCCATTTTTGGCACAATTAATTGCGAAAATAACGGAAATTAGTAGAGAAAGGAGGTGAAAGGTCACATGTTGCATGTGAGGAGGAAAATGAAAGAAAATAATGGAAAATGAATAAAATAGAGGCCTCATTCATAAAAAGGCTTCCGAGGATCACTTGGTAACCTTTTGTCAGTTTAGATTTGGAGCTCTCCCATTGTTATCTCTCTCTCTCTCTCTCTCATACTCTTCGACACTTAGAGTTTTCTTGGAGCACTTCGGCATTGGAGAAAGAAAGGCAAAGAAGGCAAGAGGAAGAAAAGATCAAGTAGGGAAAAGAAGGATCAAGCAACTACAATAGGCCTCATTGCAGGTATTGACTTGTGATGTGTGTATTTTTGTTCCTGGATTTGGCATCCATGCGATTTATTTTGGTTATTTTCTATCATGGCATGGGTTTTCCTAGGTGTGAGAATGTTCTTTACCCTAGCCTTACTAGTTCCTGATAACTTTGATTATCGGTTCTCACATTTGGTTAATGTGGGATGGCTGGATTGGATTCGAAGTTGAGTGGGGTGGATCTCTAAATTGACAAACACATGGCCTAGAGGTCCCTAAACCAGACTATGGATCATGGTAAAACCATTAGCCTAGTAACGCCTGAACTAGATTGTGGGTTGTAGTAAAGCCAGGTTGTGTTCCTCGGTGGGCCTATGAATTCTTGCAAGTGAATGGTGATATATATGGTAAAAACAAGAGTTGGATTTGATATTTGTTGGTCCTGCTTGTCCCGAGATGGGATGTCTGGTAAAGTATAGAGAGTGTGTCTCGATGTAGAGCCTAGTGATCCCTAGATCAGACTATGGATTGCAGTAAATCCTAAGAGACTAGGAGGCATTCAAATTCCTCATGGTGTAGGCTGAGAACTATGGTGGCATCTATGCTTTTTGGTGTTTTTAGTGTGTTCTATGAGTCCCATATTCATGCTTGGAATAGGGAACTATGGTGATTGGCTAAAGAGAGACTTGGTTCAACCAATCTATGGTCCAATGGAACATGGTAGCCCCATATCTAGTTGGTTTATTACATTCATTAATGGGACACTCATTCCCTTGATTTTCATGTGTGAATGTACTAATGTATATGAGGATATTATGGATGATATGTTTATGATATTTTTTCCCTATTAAGTTGGTTATATGTTTGTTTTATCACACCAACTATGTATGGCTCTTATCATGTTTTTACTTGTATATAAATGGATAATGTGTCTATGACCTAATAGATGATAATGTAGAAAATGACATGAGGTAACAATGGTTCATAGTGATTCTCATATAAGTATGAGATCCCTACACTAAATTCTATTATTTACACATGTAGGGTACATGTGGATGATATGTTGGACGAAATGCTTATCATGGCCAATAGTGGTACGGTTAAGGTCTTGTTCAACTTATTTATTTTGCATCATTGTTTCCATGTATGGTTTCGAATTTTAAGCTTACACTCCATTATGGGTAGCAACTTGAGTTTTGGGCCTGAAGAAGTGGTCGTTGGCACAAAACTAGAAATTTTGGTCTCTAGTCATTGGCAGGCAAGCCTGTGAGAGTAACTTTGGATTTCTGGTCACTCCCTTTACTATAGTATGAGAGCGAGTGAGGCCTAAGATGTCCAGAACATCAATGGGATCTAGGGACATGGTGTCTGAGTGGCTGACATGTCTCCTGAGGATTTCAAAGCTACTGTTGGATGACTGTGTGTGATGTTTCAATTGGTTCCACTTCCTTAAGGTCATAGAGGAGGTCGAATCCAATCATAGTGGCCTCTTATTTCTTGTCTAGCCCAGTTGGTTAGTTACTTGGGTAGATGTGGGAGGGGTGTGTTACAAGTTCTGCGTTAAGAAACTTCCTAATGGGAGAGATAATGATATTAAAGGCTACCAAGCTGAAATCTTTAAAATTGGATGGCTTATCCTCATCCCTTAGATGCACAACATATTTAACTTGGTAGTGAACCAAGGCTTCCATATGTCTTCAACACAAAGCCTTAATATGGCCATATTTAAAACTGGGGATAACATTATTCCCTCTAATTACATAACAATTATAATTATGACATTTTAGCCATGTTGTATGGACTTATTTTGGAAAGGAAGAATAGCCTTTGGCTTGAAATCCATGGTAAAAGTGCTAAATGCCAAATGGGTTTAGAGGTTACCATTCAATAGTGGACCATATTGGTTTTCTTAGGATAATTGTAGAGGAATGCCACAATAATTATATTGATCTCTTAAGTTGTTTTATTGACTTTACAAAAGATTTTTATATAATTTCTAGAAAAAACCTTTAGAAGATGCTAGAGGAGATTATTTTTCCTCTCCAGCTTAGAGTAGCTATAACAAGGGTATATGAGAATGTTATTCCTATGATTAGGACCACTAAGCATTTGACGAAAGACATTAATTTCATTTTTGGATTGAATAAAGGGTGCCCCTTATACCCTACCCTTTTTGGTATATGCATTGATAGGATAGAACTGTGTTTGGAATATGCAAGTTGTGTCGACCCCGTGTTTACTAATATAGTCCTAAATCTTCTCCTTTATGCCGATGATATTTTTATTTTGTAAAGGATCCATTACAAGCTTGGAAAGCAGCTACAAATTCTCCAATATGTTTCTCCAAGGTGGGCATGACTATTAATACAAACAAAAATAACGTCATGATAATTAAATAAAAAAATATCGCCTGTGATACTTTCCTTTATGATAATATCTACTTTTATGAACTTGCTTCTTACAAATATCTAGAAATTAACATCTGTTATAAGCTCAAATGGAATTATAGTATTGAGAAAAGGATAAATAGAAGTTATAAATTGGCTTGAAGAAAAATTGTAAGTTGATTTATCTTCAGACCTGGGTTGAAAAAGTGCCTATTTGAGACTCTCGTCATTTTTGTTCCTTAATGTGGGTGTGAGGTGTGTGGTTGCAGTATATACAAAGAGTCATATAGGAAGATTGAATAGATCAAAAATTAGTTTATAACCTACAACTTTAGGATAAAAGAAATACTCTATACCATATACTCTTGATTGCAGAAAGTGTTTCTCCCATTAAAAGCATAATTATGAATAGGTATCTTATGTATAATAAGAAGTTATAGAACATGGAAGCCAAGAATTTTCCTGAAATTACTTCTAACTCTAGGAAAAACTCCACCCTTCAACTAAAGTGAGGATGGCATAAGGATGTCGAGGCTTGGCAGACTCATTAGGGGATAAAGTAGTAGATCGTCTTGGGGAACATCCATAATATTAAAAGTATTATTACTTCCAATTTTAAGAAGAATTTGTGGTGCTATAAAGAGTTAGAGATATAAAGGAATAAGATGATATAAGGGGGTGATCGACCCAAATTTGAAAAAGAAAAATTACCTTTCCATACTATTGTTAATAGTAAAGTAAACCTTGCTAAGATAAGAACCAATTTCATGAGCTTTAAACTAAAAGTTGAGCTTCAAAGTTAAAGTCAACATTTGTCAATTCCCAAAATGTCATGAGATGAAATAGTCTATCACTTGTGGAATACTAGGTACCAGAGCATACATAACACACATCGTATTCACACATAGAGACTTAGACGACGATAGCAGAGAATAATTCACAGAGACAGACAAATGGAGAAACAAAAAGATTATTCAGTTAGAAATAATGGAATAGATAAATCAATCACCGGAAAACATAAATCACTTAGCATTACATAACAGGCTTGGGCCTTGGCTCACTTTCCTTGGCTAGAGAAATTACAAATTTATAGAGGTAGAAGAAGGATCTAGAATCATGTATGTGATTCAGATGGAGATCTAGAATGATCTAGAATCTAATGGCAGTGTAGAAAGATCTAGAATCTTGGAGACCTAGAAAGAGTTGATCTAGAAGGATATAGAATCTTACATGAATTTGGCTTCACACTTAACATTCTCCCACTTGAAGCCAAATAAGAGTTATCAAGTCACATCGAGTCCTACCATTCCTCTACATAACTCATGTTTATTTCATGGTAGAATCTAAGTGAGAATATCAGCAAGGTTCCTATCTATATGGATCTTTTCCAAGGATAATTGTTCTTCCTCCAACACATGCCGAATCTAATGGCAGCTTAAGTCAATGTGCTTGTTTTTTGAATGAAATGCTGGGTTTTTCACCAAGTGAATGGAACTCTGACTATCACAATATAACACATACTTGTCCTGCTTTATTCCTATCTCTCCTAGGAACCACTACATCCACAACATATCTTACAAGCTTCTGCTGTAGCTATGTACTCTGCTTCTGTTGTAGAGAGGGCTACTAATCTTTGTAGCCTTGAGAACCAAGATAATGCTGCACCTGCAAATGTATACAAATAACCTATAGTGGACTTCCTCATATCCATATCTCTAGCCATGGCCGCATCTGTAAATCCTTCAAGCATAGTCTTATCATGACCAAAACATAAACAATAATGACTAGTATCCTTGAGATACCTCAAAATCCATTTTACTGCTTGCCAATGTTCTTTCCCTAGATTGGCAAGGAACCTACTCACTACTCCCACTGAATATGCAATGTCTGGTCGTGTGCATACCATGGCATCCATCAAACTACCAACTGCTGAAGAATAAGGAATCTTGCTCATCTCTTCTTTCTCCTTGTCATCACTAGGACATAATTCAGTACTCAGCTTGAAGTGGGCTACAAGGGGTGTACCAACTAGCTTGGCATACTTCATATTAAACCTATCAAGCACCTTCTTGACATATTTTTCTTGTGACAGCCACAACCTTTTGTTTTTCCTGTCACGCATAATCCGCATGCCCAATATCTGTTGTCCTGGTCCCAAATCCTTCATTACAAATTTGCTACCTAAATATTTCTTCAATCTATTGATCTTATTCTTATCATGCCCAACAATCAACATATCATCCACATATAACAATAATATGATATACTTTCTTTGATCATACCTCTTGATATAGACAAAACGGTCAGCTTCCAACCTCTGAAAACCATGTTCCAACATGAATGAATCAAATTTCTTGTATCATTGTCGAGGTGCTTGTTTCAACCCATAAATACTCTTCTTCAACCTACAAACAAGGCCTTCTTTTCCTTTTTCTTGGAAGCCTTTTGGCTGTTCCATATAAATTTCTTCCTCCAATTCACCATGAAGGAATGCAGATTTTACATCTAACTCTTCATATTCTAGGTCTAAAGTAGCAACTAGACCAAGAATGACTCTAATGGATGACATTTTAACAACAGGCGAGAAAATTTCAGTGAAGTCAATACCTTCTTTTTGGGCAAAACCTTTCACCACCAGCCTTGCTTTATACCTCTCCTTCTTTTCGTTATCTCCAGGCTTAATCATATACACCCATTTGTTTTGTAGAGCCTTTCTACCTTTTGGGCGGTTTACCAACTCCCAAGTTTTATTTTCCTGCAAAGAGTTCATTTCTTCTTCCATTTCTTTCTTCCATTCTTTACCATGCTCGACTTTACAAGCTTCTTGAAAATAATTATGTTCACCTTCATTAGTCAACAAAATATAGTTTGAAGGAGGATACCTTTGTGAAGGCTTATGAGGCCTAGAAGATCTGTGAACCAACTGGGGTGGTGCATTATGAGGTTGAATCTCTTGTAAAAGTTCCTACAAGATTCCTTATTCTTGTTGCTCATCATTTTCCACTTGTTGTTCTTCATGCTCCTGAATTTGCTATTCATTTTCTTGTATTGGTGGTATGTTTTCCTGCTGCTCTTCAAACCAGTCAATAACCTTCTTGACCGCCAACTCACCTACAGTCCTCTTGAACATTTTTGACTCATTAAATATAACATCCCTGCTTCTAATAATTTTATGTTGGACTGGATCCCATAGATGATTACCAAAATCTTCATCAACATATCCCAAAAAAAATGCATTTCATAGATTTGTCATCTAGCTTAGTTCTATTTTCTTTGGGAATATGTATAAATGCTTCACATCCAAAGATTTTCAAGTGAGAATAATCCAAATTATTACCAGTCCAAACTTCTTAAGGGATAACACCATCCAAGGTTGTAGTTGGAGATCTATTTATGAGGTAGCAAACGGTCCTGACTACTTCAGCCCAAAAATTATTCTCCAAGCCAGAATTGGACAACATACTTCACACCTTTTCCATAATGATGTGATTCATCCTTCCTGCGACACAATTATGTTGAGGAGTACCACGCATAGTCTTCTCATGCTTTATCTCAAACCTATTATAATATTTCTTAAATGCATTTGAGCAATATTCTCCACCATTATTTGTTCTTAAACACTTCAACAATTTGTTAGTCTCTCTTTCAACAACAACATGGAATTTTTAAATATTCCAAACACTTCACTTTTATTTTTCATAGGATATGCCCAAACCTTCCTGGATGCATCATCTATAAATGTTACAAAATATGATGCTCCTGCTAATGATTTGATGTTAACAGGCCCAAACACATCTGAGTGTACCATTCTAACACATTTTTCTTTCTGTCATGGCCATCTCTAAGGAATGAAACCCTTCTTTTTCTACCATATATGCAATGCTCACAAGATCAACATTGTAGGATTTCAAACATGGCAATAAATTTTTACCAACAAGGATTTTTAAGCCCTTCTCAATCATGTGACCTAAACGCTTATGCCACAGATCTGCTAAATTTCCTTCTTTTGTGACAAAAACCAAATCTAATTTTCCTATCATTGTATTCAATGTGTATAATGTTAATGTCTTCGGTCATTTGGCCACGACCAATGCACCTTTGCTAATTTTCCAGCCTCCTTTTCCAAAGCTTGTTAAATAACCTTCATCATCCAATCATCCTGTTATGAAACCAACTCAAGAAAAGATAGAAAAGATAGATCAACACCTTAGAATTCAGCCTCTTCGAGGGGGAAACCTCCTTTACATTACATAAATGAACAATTCTTGAATGATACAAAAAGACCTCCTTTTCTATATATAGGAGTCTAAGGGGTCATAATATAATCAGAGCCGACATAACAATAATAATGTAAGGGCACAATAATAACAATAATGGGCTTCTATGGGCACAATGGTAACAATATGGGCACTACATGGGTACATCAATATAATAAGGGGGTTGTACTAATAACAATAAGGGGTTACACTAGTAGTATAGGGGCCTAACATTCCCCTCTCCTTCAAAAAGTGTTGTTCTTAATGCTTGAGCAGTTCTTGATGCCTCTATATAAAATTCTTGTCCTCCCATGTGGAATCTTTAACGAATAAGTTCTTCCACTTGATAAGATACTCCGAAATTGATCGATTCTGTAGCTGTCGAGTTCTTGTTTCTGTGATTGCTTCTAATTGCAATATAATTTTTCCTTCTTCGTCAAGTTCTAGTAATATTGTTTGCCCTGAGAGCCTATCGCCTATAACCTTATTTAAACATGAAACATGGAAAACTGGTTGCGATCGAGAAGATGCAGGAAGCTCCAATTTCTATGCCATAATACCAATCTTTTGCAACACCTTGTACAGACCATAATACTTTGGTGATAACTTATTATCCTTCTTACCTTGTTTGAGGGACATTTTCTTATATGGTTGTAGCCGTAGGAATACCCAATCGCCTACATCAAAACTTCTTTCACTGCGATGTTGATTTGCCTGTTGTTTCATTCTATTTTGTGCCAACACGAGGTTATTCTTTAAAAGTTGGAGAACTTGTTGTTGATGCTCGATGTGATCTTTCACTGCTTGAACCTTTTTCTTCTTGATATGTCCTTCTATATTTAGAGTTTGATGAGTGGTAATTTCTTCCAATCCTTTACAAGATATGGTTCGATTGATTTCTTGATGCTCGATGTGATCTTTCATTTCTTGAACAATTTTCTTCTTGATATACCCTTCTATCTTGATAGTTTGAGGAGTGGTAATTCCAACCAATGAATTATAAGATATGGTTGGATTCATTTCTTCTTTCTCTATGTGCCATTTCACTTCTTGTTCCTTTTTCTTATTGATATGTCCTTCTGTCTTGAGAGTTTGAGGAGTGGTAATTCTTGCCAATGCTTTACAAAATATGGTTTGATTCATTTCTTCTTTCTCTGGGGTTGCATCCTAGCGTATGTCCTCTTATTTTGATGTTTCTTGATCTTTTTCTTCCTCCTCTTCATACTCTATGTAAAATAATTTCTTCTCAGCACACTTATGACCTTTAGTGCATTTGCTATCAGAATTGTAACAAAGCCCTTTTTCTCTTTTTTCTTCCAATTGTTGTGGTGTAACCCTTGTAGGTTGTGGAAGGCTAGAAGAAACAACACTTTCATCTTTATAGTTGTGAGGGGTAGACTTCCTTGTTGTCATAATTTTACTTTCCGTTATGTAACAAAGCCCTTTTACTCTTTCCAATTGTTTTGGTGTTGCTCTTTGTATCCTCATAATGTGCTATCATTTCCTGCATGAAAATTGACCACGCAACAAGTTGTTTACGAAAACAAAGCCCTTCGTACCATAAAAATTGATCCGTCTCTAAATATGAAGATGTAATACATACCTTTTGTAACAGTGGTACACCATGTAGATCAAAATATTGCTCCATCTGAAGTATCCAATTTACCGGATCCTTGCCATCAAACTTCCTCATCTTGCTTTTTCTTGATTTTAGGAGCTCGATCTTGAACGACTGTAACTCTATAATTTTGGATCCTTAAGTTCTGAAATTGCTACCTGTAGTAGCCTTCCATGTCCTCTTTCCAATGCCACCAGTCTGATCTAAATTGAATTCTCCAAGGAAGAGTTATGCGAAATCTCCCACAGTGACTCGATTATAGACTAGTTTAGTAGAGTGAACTTGTATGACATGCCACGAGTCACTGTTTCAACTTTTGGCTCTGAAAAATATATACAGGAAACTGCAGTCCGTCCTCTTTCTGTACCTTCTTACAAAATTTCAATCTGATGCTCAGAGAGAAATTTATGACGATTTTACCCAGGTCACATGTTTAGAATGTAATTCAGGAGCCTGCAAAAAGACCGACTTCCTCAAATCCTATCTCCGCAAGTTTAGTGCAAAAAGCTCTGAAATTCAGACCCGAGGTTCAACACGATTTCTTCTCAAATGGGTTTTTTTCAACTTCTGAAACGTCGCAGAAAATGACTTATAGCGAAAATGCCACGATGACCTATTTGGAGTAGCAAAACCCTTGAATCCAAAGCTCTGATACCAAATGTTATGAAACCAGCTCAAGAAAAGATAGAAAATATAGATCAACACCTTAGAATTTAGCCTCTTCGAGGGGGCAACCTTCTTTACATTACATAAATGAACAATTCTTGGATGATACAAATGAAAAGACCTCCTTTCTATATATAGGAGTCTAAAGGGTCATAATATAATCAGATCCGAAATAACAATAATAATGTAAGGGCACAATAATAACAATAATGGGCTTCTATGGGGCACAATAGTAACAATATGGGCACTACATGGGTACATTAATATAATCAGGGGATTGTGTTAATAACAATAAGGGGTTATACTAGTAGTATAGGGGCCTAACATGTCCCATAGAGATTAAACTCATGTGCATTTCTGGTACATGCTTGACATGTTTCAACAATATATCTTATGCATCTTTCATCTTGATATGGACATCTCCCACCTCAACAATACTGCAAAAATGATTATTCCCCAAATGCACTCTACCATAATTACCAAGATTATATGAAACAAAACTGTATTTTCATGGGGTTACATGGTAATATGCCCGAGAGTCAAGGATCCAATCAAAGCTACCGCTAGATGTATATACACATGCATCCTCTACTGAAACAGTAAACAACACATCACCATCTGTGGCTACAACAATTGTCTCACCTTCATTTGTGCTGTATGACTTGTGATTTGTACTAGATGGTTTCTAATCCTTTTGTCCTTTCTTCCAGAATCGACCTTCTTTCTTCATGTGCCCAAGTTTGCCACAATGAAAGCAGATGATTTTTCCTCTCCTTGATTTTGACCGGCCTCTCGATCTTGATCACCCTTGCCAGCCTCGATCCATTCTCCTACCATGATCAGCTAGAGCTAGAGCTTCTCCTCCCTGGTTTTCTGCAATAGACTTGCATCACAGTTCTTTATTCATTAAACTGTTGCTGACATCATCAAACTTCAGGGTCCCTATAGTTGCTGAAGTGCTCATAGCTACAAATAAATTTTCCCAGCTGTCTAGCATAGAACACATTAGCAAAATAGCTCTAATTTCATCATTTAAAATGATTTTAACAGAGGCAAGTTGATTAGTAATAATATTAAATGCATTCAAGTGCTCAGCAACTGAAGCGCCCTCCTTCATTTTGAGATTATAAAGCTTCCTCATCAAGAACACTTTGTTTGGTGCCGTGTTATTCTCATATAGATCATGCAGCTTCTTCCATAATCCTTCTGCCGTCCTTTCTCCAGACACATTAAAATAAACATTATTTGCTAAATATTAGTGGATTGTTGCAAACGCATTTCTATCTAGCTTATTCCACTCTTCATTTGTCATCGATGAGGGTTTCTTTGTTGTGCCCTCAATCGGAAAACATTGATCCTTTAAAATCAGCATATCCTCCATCTATGATTTCCTTCTGGAAAAATTAGCCCTGCTCAACTTCTCCATATCTGTAACTGTTGTCTCCATTTCCAATCAAATTCACGCCCCAAAACACAAAAAAAACTCTACTTAAAAATAAAATTTTAATTATTACTCTTCAAAATTTAGTAATAATGACCTTCCTCCTTTTAAAATACCCTTTTCAAAATTGCTGCTCCTTTTTAAAATATATTTTTCAAAATTCCAACATATATATTTTCATAATAAGTATAAAAGCATATATAATGTTATAACCTTTTCACATTTCACACATACATATGTTGGTTTGAGAAAAAACTTGACATATACGTGCAAGCTTGATGTAAAAGCAACTTATGAACACCATGTTTCAACTCCAAAATCCACGGATCTCCACGTTTCAAACTCCAACAACATGTTTCAACATAGATCCAGGACCTTGCTGTTCTTGCAGCAAGTGCCTTTTAGTTCCAGCGTTCCTCAGGTATTTCTTGGACAGATCCTTCAAAAGCTTTAGGGGTAACAACCAATGTTTTAACGAACGCTACCAGGGTAAGGCGATGGCTCAGTGGATATTCGACCCTAGCTCTAATACAAAGACCAGAGCATATATAACACACAGCTGATTCATACTCAGAGACTTAGATGACAATAGCAGAGAATAATTCACACGGACAGACAAATGGAGAAAAAACAAGATTATTGAGTTAGAAACAATGGAATAGATCAAACAATCATCAGAGAAAAAAAATCACTTAGCATTACATAAGAGGCTTGGCCCTTGGCTTGCTTTCCTTAGCTTGAGAAATTACAAATTTATAGAGGCAAAAGAAGGATTTTGAATCATGTATGTGATTCAGATGGAGATTTGGAATGATCTAGAAACTAATGGCCATGTAGAAAGATCTAGAATCCTGGAGATCTAGAAAGATTTGATCTAGAAAGATCTAGAATCCTGTATGAATTTGGCTTCCCACTTACCACTGAGAGGGTTGAGAATGAAAATAACTCTCTTAAATTACAGATCTTATAATGACATTCAATCTAATTTTCATGACATCTATTACCGAACTTTTTTGTCTTCTTTGCTTACTTCTTTCCTAACACAGAACTAAAATGCTATAAATTCCAATTAATCTCCTAGCTTATTATAAGTCCTATCTACCTTGAACATTAATCATCTTCATCTATTCCAATGGTAAAAAATAAGAAGACATTCTATGACTATAAAAAGAACGGCAATGAGAGAGAATGGCCAAATTGCTTTTCCCATGGTAAACAAAAAGGATTTCTTTAGACAGTAAAAAGAACGTCCATGAGAGAGGATGGCCGGATAAACTAGTACACTTTTGCAGGTTACACTGCTGATTACTTAGGTAATAATTGTTTTCCGCTTATCGCCTTTTTCGCTTAATATGCTGCAATCCAATACTTATAGCTATACTGCCATCTAACTTTCAAGAAGATTCGCTCAGTCTTGAGATGGTTTTTGTCCAAATGGTGTTTCTGGTGACAGATTAGCGAGTTACTTAATAATACTATTTTCCCGACACTTAGGTTATATAAATAGAGCAAGCTTCTTGATTACTTGAGCACCTTTCCTTCATTTTGTGTGTGTGTCTCTCTCCTGTGTTTTTGTCCAAATGGTGTTTCTGGTGACAGATTAGCGAGTTACTTAATAATACTATTTTCCCGACACTTAGGTTATATAAATATAGCAAGCTTCTTGATTACTTGAGCACCTTTCCTTCATTTTGTGTGTGTGTCTCTCTCCTGTGTGATGTATATGAAATGTATCATAGTGAGATAATGATCCTGATCGTATCTTTCACTTTTTCTTATATTCCGGAATAAAATAGGAATAACGTTCACAGTGCCGTTGTTCAAACGAAGACCATTAAAGAAGCTTCTGCTTTTCGGGAATCATATCGAGATGATCCTTACAGTTGTGATAATTCACTTTTTTCTCGCAATATAGACCAGGTGGTTGACAATTGCGGGAAAGCTGTAAATCAGTTGTGCATTTGTGCTGCTTGTCTATGCGAAGGAAAACAACTGGAATACTTAAAAGAAGGGCCGTGCCTTTTGGGAATAATTTGAGTTGCAGATTCTTACGACTCGGATCATTCACCTAGTGGAATGGAAGAAAGTGTCAGCGTAGTATTAGGCTAACGTAAAACCACAAAACTTCTTTTTGGTCTTCCATCCTCATTGTCTGGGTGAAATATTATACGAGTATGAATGAGCATTCTAAACCTATTCTCTTAAAAATATCGATAGAATGTATTACAATAGGCTTGTTTATTATCTACGTATTAATTGGTTAAAATTTAAAATGTCAATTTATTTCTAATTTTCTATACTCTGAACTTTGAAGTTATTTCATGGTATTATCGATTGTTATTAGATCTTTTCCTTGGGAAGGACATAGGAGTAGTTTCATATTTCAATTGGATGTTTCGCTTGATTTTAACTTTAAAATTAGAGTAATATTTTATTATTACTATAATATATTAATTCATGTGTAATATGTTTATATATAAATTTTTGCAATATCGTTATTTGGCAGCCTTTTTTAAAATCATATTTTCTTATCTAGGTTATTAATGAGTTTACGGTAGTATATAGGTTAAAGGTTTACGTAATGTATGGTTATATTGGTTATATTTAAGGTATCTTTATGTAATGTAATTTACTCAAAGGCATGATCATTTCATTATAAAGGATATTTGGATAAAAAAATAATAAATCTATTATTACACATTATTTTTCTTGCTAGGATTTTTGGAGTAATTTATGGTGTTCATTGTATTGTCTTTATGTTGATATTATGTTCTTATTTATTTTAGTTTTTATAAAAGTTATGGGTTTGTATATGAGTTAATGAAATATGGATGTAGCAAATCAAAGTTACATTAAGGATAGTCAATTTTTTGTAAGGAGGCCATGTAGTTGTATGGATAGAGATAGCCAAGGTATTCATTGAATATGTGACATTGTATTTTGTTGAAAATAGAAGCAATTTGTCTTGTATCCATTGGCATAGAAAATGCTCCCAAGTATGATGAGCAACCTCTAGTAGATTGTGAGGCAACCCTAGTGGACACATGGAATATTAAGTTCACGAGAGAAAAAGATGAGTGGTGCAATGATGTTTTGATGAAGAGGCATATCGGGGTACCCTAGCTACCAATAACCTCGGAGACTCCACAAACAACTCCTAACAATATTTCATGCAAAATTTAAAATATGAAGTCAACAATAGAGAATATGGGTTTGTTTTTTCCAAATGCCATGAGAGGGCTTTCTCTCACCTTCCTATATTTTCCTCACCTCAACCAATTTAATATATGTCCATTTAGCAAATGGTCAAATGGGTATGCCAAAACCGACATTCAAAACCTAATATGCAGCTTTGAAGATTGTTGGTTGTAGGAGCCATGAAATAATTTCATAGCGTAGTTAAAAAATCTTGTAGGCGATGTGAAATGATTTGATACTACCCCAAAAAGCTTCCCTTTAGAATTCCGGGAAGGTGAAATGACCCAACCTTGTTCCCAATCAATTCTCCATGGCCTTGAGTCACTCCTTAATACCATAAATGGTTTCATACGCCTTTCTCCATGGAATTCACAAGACCATAACACATTTTCCAATCCAAATCAATCACAAAAATGGTTTTGACAACACTCAAACAAGGTACTCTATTTTCTGTTACAACACTTTACACGTTGTAAATTCGATGGAATCTCTACTGCTTAACACAAAGAATATTTGTCCATGGGGTTTTGAAACAAGATATACAAGCGCTATGAAAATCCACACGGTGGTTGGACCACAATAGTCAGAATTCTAGTGTAAATCGACTCTCTACATCATAATAAGAGTTTACAATAATTTTGGATAGCAAAACTCTTCAATAACTCTTATACAAAATCTACTACTCCTCAGTTTAATGTTCATGAAGTAGCAGATGCAAGTGCGCAGAAATCTAAGCCTTTGCCAACCGAATCCAAACTAACAAAGAGAAATCTCTAAATGATTTGAACATTATTTTCAATTTCTCACAATGATTAATACCACCGCACCTTCAATAATGATGATATCATGGTTTTGTCTAGTGGGAATATGATCTCACCTGCACGTTTAGTGACAAATCCATTTAAAAATATTATTTATATATTGCCTAGTGTTACAGATTAGGTTGATGCTATGCTTATTTCCTCATTACAAAGGATGATGTAACCAAAAAAAAAGAGAGAGGAGTGAAGATAAAATGTATAAAGTTTGTAGCATTTGCTTTAGCTAAACAAATTTTTTAATAAGACGAAGAGTTGCAAGACAGTTTAACGAAGGCAACTACAAGGTTGAGCCAGTTTTCTAAGAAGATCAAAGCCATACCTATAAAAGCAAGTAGCAATTCAATCGAAGAGATATTGATACGATTAGGTACACATCAAATAGGAGGACATTTACAAGACTTTGTTCAGGACCAGGTATGGCAATTATGAGGTTTTTGTTATTCCATTTGGCTTAACTAATGCTCCAACTTCATTCATGTTCTTAATGAATAGTGTATTGCATCCATATTTGGATAAATTTGTTATTCTATTCATTCATGATATAATGAGATATTCTAAAAATGAGGAAGAGCATGTCGATCATTTAGTAGTAGCGTTGAGGTTGATGATAGAAAATCAATTGTATGCTAAGCTCAGCAAGTGTAGTTTCCTTAAGACGGAGGTACATTAATTTGGGAATGTTTTCTCCAAGGAGGGCATTGCAGTAGTTCCATAGAAGATAACATACATCATGGAGTGGGTAGCTTCTAAGAGTCTAGATGAGGTGAGATATTTCATGGGTCTAGCAGGATATTATAGAAGTTTCATCAAGAACTTCTTGTAGATTTCTTATCCTATCACATCATTGCAAAGGAAAGGTAAGAAGTTTGAATGGACAGAGGGGTGCAATGAAAGGTTTGGGCAGCTTAAGAAATTTTTGATACATGCACTAGTGCCGCAGATTGCAGATCCGGACAAAGAGTTTGTGGTATGCACAAATGCTTACAAGAGAGGGCTTGTTGGATTCCTTATGTAGTCTGGACAAGTGGTATGCTATGAGTCCTAGAAACTAAATGAGTAGGAGTATAATTACTTGACACATGATCTTGAGTTAGAAATGATCATACATGAATTAAAGATGTGGAGGTACTATCTTCTTGGAAGGAGGTTTGTACTTATGGGTGATCATATGGGATTGAGATATTTGTTTGACTAGTCAAATATGAACACTGAGCAAGCTAGATGGCTGGCCATAACTAGTGAGTTTAATTTTTCGATCAAGTACATCGTAGGTAAAGAGAATAAGGTGGCAGATTCTCTTAGTAGGCGGATACAGGTAAATCATTTGGTAGCTATGAGATCCTATGGAACAGACTTACAGGATAAGATCTTGCAGGCAAGTCAACAAGATGTTAGGTATATGGAGATTGTGCATAGTTTGTAGCAGGGTATTGGTACAAGTATAGGTGCATGTACAGGTACAGGTGCATGTACATGTACAGGTGCCTGTATAAGTATAGGTAGTGGTATAGGTACAAGAGGTAGTATAGGTACATGTATTGGAATAGGTGTTGATGTATAGGGTATTGATTATTATCTTACAATAGATGGATTGGTCAAGTTCCAAGACAAGATATATGTATGGGATAACAGTGAGCTCAATAAGGTTATCTTGAGGGAGTTTCATGCAAAACCTTATTCAGTTCACCCAGGTTATCATAAGACACTAAGAATGGTGAAGATAGTTTACTATTGGCTGAATTTGAAGAGGGATGTGGCAGAGTTTGTTGTGAGGTGTTTTGATTGTCAACGAGTGAGGACGGAGTAAAAAAAATCCATGTGGACTACTACAATCGATTGTGATTCTAGACTAGAAATGGAGGGATATTTCCATGGATTTAATCACAGGGTTTCCAAAGACAGTGAAGCGATATGATTCCATCATGATCATTGTGGATAGCGTAACAAAGGTTGCACACTTCATTCCAGTGAGGTCTACATTCTCAGCTAGCAATGTTGCACAAGTATTGATCCGAGATGTGGTCAGATAACATGGTCTTCCAAAAAATATTGTATCAAACATGGATGCGAAAGTTCACTTCCATGATTTGGAAGCATTTATTTGTAGGTTTTGGCACAAATTTAGCCTTCACCACATCTTATCGTCCACAAATAGATGGTCAAAGGAGCAAGGTCAACAGGATATTGGAGGACATGTTGAGGATGTATGTTAATAATCAACATCAGAACTGACAAGAGTAACTTCCTTTGGTAGAGTTTTCATACAACAAAAGTTATCAGGAGTCATTGAGGATGAGTCCTTTTGAGGCATTGTGTGGGCAGAGTTGTAACATTCCTATCAGTTGGAGTGATCTAGTTAGTAGGGTAATGATTGGACCGATTATGTTGCCATACATGGAACATGAAATGTAGGTGATCAAAAAGAATCTAAGGCAGCATAGGATATGAAGAAGATTTATGCAGATATGAACATGTTGTTCAAGGAGTTCCAGGTTGGGGAACAAGCATACTTGCACATCAAACCAAAGAAGAGAGCCTTGCAGATTGGATCATGTGCCAATATGGCACCAAAGTTTTGTGGACCCTTAAGTATCATTAAGAGGATTGGGAAAGTAACCTATCAACTTTCACTACCTCTGATAGTGAAATTCCATGATGTTTTCCATCTATATTTGCTTAATAAGTATGTTAAGGATGTTGATCATCTGATTGACTGGTTTGTATTGTAGGTGGAACGAGATGAAGAATTCAAGCCAAAGGCTAATTGTATATTGTAGAAGAAGGTGCTCATGCTCTGGAACCAAGTAATCTAGCAAGTTAAACTATAATGGAAGCACTTTGGGTTCGATGAAGCTACATGGGAGATGGTAGATCAGATGCGGGCTATGTATCCTTCCTTGTTTTCCAGTAGAGGCAAAGCAACATCGATATGGTGGTTTGATATATTATTTGATATGGTATTTTGGTATATCCTTTGATATGGTGTTTTGGTATATGCTTTGATACAATGTTTTGGTATATGCTTAGATATGGTGTTTGGTATAGGTTTTGATATATGCTTTGGTATATGATTTGGTATATGTCTTTGGTATATATTTTTGGTGATATTTCTATATGTACATATGTATATGGATGCAAAAACTTTCATGAGCTATGATATAAATCTCCACTATAAATTATCGGTGTCATGTTATTATGATTATGTTGTCATGTTATGATGCTATCATGTGGTTATGTTATAATGATGTTATGATGTCATGTAAGTTAGAACTTAGCATGATGATCATTCTAAATATTGTAATGATCTATGTTATAAAGCTCCAATATACAATATGTTGTAATGATGTTTTTATTTTGAGCAGGTCTTTCATTGTAAATACTCTATAGAGCTATGTTATAAATCTCCATGAGTAGTATGTCTTCTTTCAGTAGGTTTTTGAGGTATATATGTGATGGAACACTAAGGATGGTGTCCCCTGAGGGGTAGGGTTTTGTAACAACCCTGGTGAAAATTCCATGTAATAAAATTTAAAAACAATAACCACAGTTGATGGGACACTTATTCCAAGATGAATGTTGGCCAAGGCATCCTATGGGGTGTTCATTTGGTTGTTTATGGCTAAGGAAATTGGAAAAGGCAATGGTTAGGACTTTGGAAAGGAAAAATGGCATTTTTAGCACAATTAATTGTGAAAATAATAGAAATTAGGAGAAAAGGGAGATGAAAGGTCACATGTTGCATGTGAGGAGGAAAATGGAGGAAAATAATGGAAAATGGATAAAATAGAGGCCTCATTCATAAAAAGGCTTCCGAGGATCACTTGGTAACCTTTTGTCAGTTTAGCTTTGGAGCTCTCTCATTGTTATCTCTCTCTCTCTCTCTCTCATACTCTTGGACACTTAGAGTTTTCTTGGAGCACTTTGGCATTGGAGAAAGAAAGGCAAATAAGGCAAGAGGAAGAAAAGATCAAGTAGGGAAAAGAAGTATGAAGCAACTACAACACGCCTCATTGCAGGTATTGACTTGTGATGTGTGTATTTTTGTTCCTAGATTTGGCATGCATGTGATTTATTTTGGTTCTTTTCTATCGTGGCATGGGTTTTGCCTAGGTGTGACAATGTTCTTTAGCATAGCCTTACCATTTCCTGATAACTTTGACGATCGGTTCTCACATTTTGTTAATGTGGGATGACTAGATTGGATTCGAAGCTGAGTGGGGTGGATCTCTAAATTGACAAACACATGGCCTAGAGGTCCCTAAACCAGACTATGGATCATGGTAAAACCATTAGCCTAGTAACCCCTGAACCAGATTGTGGGTTGTAGTAAAGCTAAGTTGTGTTCCTCGGTGGGCCTATGAATCCTTGCAAGTGAATAGTGATATATATGGTAAAAACGAGAGTTGAATTTGCTATCTGTTGGGCCTAGTTGTCCCGAGATGGGATGTCTGGTAAAGTCTGGAGAGTCTGTCTCGATGTAGAGCCTAGTGATCCCTAGATCGGACTATGGATTGTAGTAAATGCTAAGAGACTAGGAGGCATTTAAATTCCTCATGGTGTAGGCTGAGAACTATGGTGGCATCTATGCTTTTTGGTGTTTTTGGTGTGTTCTATGAGTCCCATATTCATGCTTGGAATAGGGAACTATGGTGATTGGCTAAAGAGAGACTTGGTTCAACCAATCTATGGTCCATTGGAACGTGGTAGCCCATATCTACTTGGTTTATTACATTCATTAATGGGACGCTCATTCCCTTGATTTTCATGTGTGAATGTACTGATGTATATGAGGATATTATGGATGATATGTTTTTGATACTTTTTGTCCCTATTAAGTTGGTTATATGTATGTTTTATGACACCAACTATGTATGGCTCTTAGCATGTTTTTACTTGTATATAAATGGATAATGTGTCTATGACCTAATATATGATAATGTAGAAAATGACATGAGGTAACAATGCTTCATAGTGATTCTCATATAAGTATGAGATCCCTACACTAAATTCTATTATTTATACCTGTAGGGTACATGATGATGATATGGTGGACGAAATTCTTATCATGGCCAATAGTGGTATGGTTAAGGTCTTGTTCAACTTATTTATTTATTGTTTCCCTGTACATTTTCGAATTTTAAGCTGACACTCCATTATGGGTGGCAACTTGAGTTTTGGGCCTGAAGAAGTAGCTTAAATCCCATGGTCGTTGGCACAACAAAACTATAAATTTTGGTCTCTAGTCATTGGCAGGCAAGCCTGTGAGAGTAACTTTGGGTTTTTGGTCACTCCCTTTACTATATCATGAGAGTGAGTGAGGCCTAAGATGTCTAGAACATCAATGGGATCTAGGGACATGGAGTCTGAGTCGCTGACATGTCTCCTGAGGATTTCAAAGCTACTGTTGGATGATTGTGTGTGATGTTTCCATTGGTTCCACTTCCTTAAGGTCATAGAGGAGGTCGAATCCAATCATATTGGCCTCTTATTTCATGTCTACCCCAGTTGGTTAGTTACTTGGGTAGATGTGGGAGGGGGGTGTTACATGTTTTGTGTTAAGAAAATTTCTGATGGGAGAGATAATGATATTAAAGGCTACCAAGCTAAAATTTTTAAAATTGGATGGCTTATCCTCATCCCTTACATGCACAACATATTTAACTTGGTAGTGAACCAAGGCTTCCATATGTCTTCAACACAAAGCCTTAATATGGCTATATTCAAAATTGGGGATAACATTATTCCCTCTAATTACATAACAATTATAATTATGACATTTTAGCCATGTTGTATGGACTTATTCTGGAAAGGAAGAATAGCCATTGACTTGAAATCCATGGTAAAAGAGATAAATGCCAAGATGGGTTTAGAGGTTACCATTCAATAGTGGACCATATTTTTTTTCTTAGGATAATTGTAAAGGAATGCCACAATAATAATATTGATCTCTTAAGTTGTTTTATCGACTTTAGAAAATATTTTTATATCATTTCCAGAAAAACCTTTAGAAGATGCTAGAGGAGATTATTTTTCCTCTCTAGCTAAGAGTAGCTATAACAAGGGTATATGAGAATGTTATTCCTATGATTAGGACCACTAAGGATTTGACGAAAGACATTTATTTCATTTTTGGATTGAATAAAGGGTGCCCCTTATACCCTACCCATTTTGGTATATGCATTGATAGGATAGAACTGTGTTTGGAATATGAAAGTTGCGTCGACCTCATGTTTACTAATATAGTCCTAAATCTTCTCCTTTATGATGATGATATTTTTATTTTGTAAAGGATCCATTACAAGCTTGGGAAGCAACTACAAATTTTGGAATATTTTTCTCCAAGGTGGGCATGACTATTAATACAAACAAACAAATGCCATGATTATTAAATAAAAAAATATCGCCTGTGATACTTTCCTTTATGACAATATCTTCTTTTATGAACTTTCTTCTTACAAATATCTAGAAATCAACATCTGTTATAAGATCAAATGGAATTATAGTATTGAGAAAAGGATAAATAGAAGTTATAAATTGGCTTGAAGCAAAATTGTAAGTTGATTTATCTTCAGACCTGGGTTTAAAAAGTGCTTATTTGAGACTCTTGAATTTTTGTTCTTTAATGTGGGTGTGAGGTGTGTGGTTGCAGTATATACAAAGAGTCATACAGGAAGATTGAATAGATCAAAAATTAGTTTATAACCTACAAATTTAGGATTAAAGGAAATACTCTATACCATATACTCTTGATTGAAGAAAGTGTTTCTCCCAATGAAAGCATAATTATGAATAGGTATCTTATGTATAATAAGAAGTTATAGAACATGGAAGCTAAGAATTTTCCTAAAATTACTTCTAACTCTAGAAAAAACTCCACCCTTCAACAAAAGTGAGGATGGCACAAGGATGTCAAGGCTTGGCAGACTCATTATGGGACAAAGTAGTAGATCGTCTTGGGGAACATGCATAATATTGAAAGTATTATTACTTACAAGTTTAAGAAGAATTTGTGGTGCTATAAAGAGTTAGAGATATAAAGGAATAAGATGATATAAGGGGGTGATCAACCCAAATTTGAAAAAGAAAAATTGCCTTTCCATACTATTGTTAATAGTAAAATAAACCTTGCTAAGATAAGAACCAATTTGCATGACCTTTAAACTAAAATTTGAGCTTCAAAGTTAAAGTCAACATTGGTCAATTCCCAAAATGTCGTGAGATGAAATAGTCTATCACTTTCTGGAATACTAGGTGTTAGACCAAAGCATACATAACACACATCAGATTCACACTCAGAGACTTAGACGACAATAGCAGAGAATAATTCATAGAGACAGACAAATGGAGAAACAACAAGATTACTTAGTTAGAAATAGCGGAATAGATAACACAATCACTGGAAAACATAAATCACTTAGCATTACATAACAGGTTTGGGCCTTGGCTCGCTTTCCTTAGCTAGAGAAATAACAAATTTATAGAGGCAGAAGAAAGATCTAGAATCCTGTATGTGATTCAGATGGAGATCTAGAATGATCTAGAATCTAATGGCGGTGTAGAAAGATCTAGAATCTTGGAGATCTAGAAAGAGATGATCTAGAAGGATCTAGAATCTTGCTTGAATTTGGCTTCACACTTAACATTCTCCCACTTGAAGCCAAATAAGAGTCATCAAGTCACACCGAGTCCTACCATTCCTCTACATAACTCATGTTTATTTCATGGTAGAATCTAAGTGAGCATATCAACAAGGTTCCTATCTATATGGATCTTTTTCAAGGATAATTGTTCTTCCTCCAACATATGCTGAATCCAATGGTACCTTAAGTCAATGTGCTTGGTTTTTGAATGAAATGTTGGGTTTTTCACCAAGTGAATGGAACTCTGACTATCACAATATAACACATACTTGTCCTACTTTCTTCCTATCTCTACTAGGAAACACTACATCCACAACATCTCTTTACAAGCTTCTGTTGTAGCTAGGTACTTTGCTTTTGTTGTAGAGAGGGCTACTATTCTTTGTATCCTTGAGACCCAAGATAATGTTGCACCTGCAAATGTATACAAATAACCTATAGTGGACTTTCTCGTATCCATATCTCCAGGCATAGTCGCATCTGTAAATCCTTCAAGCATAGTCTCATCATGACCAAATCATAAACAATAATAACTAGTACACTTGAGATACCTCAAAATCCATTTTACTTCTTGCCAATGTTGTTTGCCTAGATTGCCAAGGAACTTACTCACTACTCCCACTGAATATGCAATGTCTGGTCGTGTGCATACCATGGCATCCATCAAACTTCCAACTACTAAAGAATAAGGAATCTTCCTCATCTCTTCTTTCTCCTTGTCATCACTAGGACATAATTCAGTACTCAGCTTGAAGTGGGCTACAAGGGGTGTACCAACTAGCTTGACATCCTTCATATTAATCTTGTCAAGCACCTTCTTGATATATTTTTCTTGTGACAGCCACAACCTTTTGTTTTTCCTATCACGCATAATACGCATGCCCAATATCTGTTGTGCTGGTCCCAAATCCTTCATTGCAAATTTGCTACCTAAATATTTCTTCAATCTATTTATATTATTCTTATCATACCCAGCAATCAACATGTCATCCACATATAATAATAATATGATATACTTTCTTTGATTATACCTCTTGATATAGACAAAATGGTGAGCTTCCAACCTCTGAAAACCATGTTCCAACATGAATGAATCAAATTTCTTGTATCGTTGTCGAGGTGCTTGTTTCAACCCATAAAGGCTCTTCTTCAACCTACAAACAAGGCCTTCTTTGCCATTTTGTTTGAAGCCTTTTAGCTATTCCATATAAATTTCTTCCTCCAATTCACCAAGAAGGAATGCAGTTTTTACATCTCACTCTTCAAATTATAGGTCTAAAGCAGCAACTAGACCAAGAATGACTCTAATGGATGACATTTTAACAATAGGTGAGAAAATTTCAATGAAGTCAATACCTTCTTTTTGGGCAAAACCTTTCACCACTAGCCTTGCTTTCTACCTCTCCTTCTTTTCGTTATCTTCATGTTTAATCCTATACACCCATTTTTTTCGTAGAGCCTTTCTACCTTTTGGGAGGTTTACCAACTCCCAAGTTTTATTTTCCTGCAAAGAGTTCATTTCTACTTCCATTGCTTTCTTCCATTCTTTATTGTGCTCGACTTTACAAGATTCTTGAAGACAATTAGGTTCACCTTCATTAGTCAACAAAATATATTTTGAAGGAGGATACCTTTGTGAAGGCTTATGAGGCCTAGAAGATCTGCGAACCAACTAGGGTGGTGCATTATCAGGTTGAATCTCTTGTAAAGGTTCTGCAAGATTCCTTCTTCTTGTTGCTCATCATTTTCCACTTGTTGTTCTTCATGCTCCTGAATCTGCTGTTCATTTTCTTATATTGGTGGTATGTTTTCTTGCTTCTCTTCGAACCTGTCAATAACCTTCTTGACCTCCAACTCACCTACAGTCCTCTTGAACATTTATGACTTATTAAATATAACATCCCTGCTTCTAATAATTTTATGTTTGACTAGATCCCATAGACGATAACCAAAATCGTCGTCAGCATATCCCAAAAAAAATGCATTTCATAGATTCGTCATCTAGCTTAGTTCTATTTTCTTTGGGAATATGTACAAATGCTTCACATCCAAAGATTTTCAAGCGAGAATAATCCAAATTCTTACCAGTCCAAACTTCTTCAGGGATACCGCCATCCAAGGATGTAGTTGGAGATCTATCTATGAGGTAGCAAACGGCCCTGACTGTTTTAGCCCAAAAAATATTCTCCATGACAGAATTGGGCAACATACTTCACACCTTTTCCATAATAATGCAATTCATCCTTTCTGCGACACCATTCTGTTGAGGAGTACCAGGCACAATTTTCTCATGCTTTATGTCAAACCTATTATAATATTCCTTAAATGCATTTGAGCAATATTCTCCACCATTATTTGTTCTTAAACACTTCAACAATTTGTTAGTCTCTCTTTCAACAACAACATGGAATTTTTAAATATTCCAAACAATTCACTTTAATTATTCATAGGATATGCCCAAACCTTCTTGGATGCATCATCTATAAATGTTACAAAATATGATGCTCCTGCTAATGATTTGATGTTAACGGGCCTAAACACATATGAGTGTACCAATTCTAACACATTTTTATTTCTGTCATGGCCATCTCTAAGGAATGAAACCCTTCTTTTTCTACCATATATACAATGCTCACAAAGATCAACATTGTAGGATTTCAAACATGGCAATAAATTTTCACCAACAAGGATTTTTAAGCCCTTCTCGCTCATGTGACCCAAACGTTTATGCCACAGATTTGCTAAATTTCCTTCTTTTGTGACAACAACCAAATTTGATTTTCCTATCATTGTATTCAATGTGTATAATGTTCATGTCTTGGGTCCTTTGGCCATGACCAATGCACCTTTGCTAATATTCCAGCCTCTTTTTCCAAATCTTGTTAAATAACCTTCATCATCCAGTCGTCCTGTTATGAAACCATCTCAAGAAAAGATAGGAAAGATAGATCAACGCCTTAGAATTCAGCCTCTTTGAGGGGGCAACCTCCTTTACATTACATAAATGAAAAATTCTTGGATGATACAAATGAAAAGGACCTCCTTTCTATATATAGGAGTCTAAGGGGTCATAATATAATCAGAGTTGACATAACAATAATAATGTAAGGGCAAAGTAATAACAATAATGGGCTTCTATAGGGCACAATAGTAACAATATGGGCACTACATGGGTACATAAATATAATAAGGGGGTTGTACTAATAACAATAAGGGGTTACACTAGTAGTAGAGGGGCCTAACATGCCCCTCTCCTTCAAAAAGTGTTGTTCTGAATGCTTGAGTAGTTCTTGATACTTCTGTATAAAATTCTTGTCCTCCCATGTGGAATCTTCAACGGATAAGTTCTTCCACTTGGTAAGATACTCCGAAATTGATCGATTACGTAGCTCTCGAGTTCTTGTTTCTGTGACTACTTCTTATTCCAATATAATTTTTCCTTCCTCGTCAAGTTCTGGCAATATTGTTTGAACTGGGAGCTTGTCACCTATAACCTTCTTTAAACGTGAAACATGGAAAACTGGTTGCCATCAAGAAGCTATAGGAAGCTCCAATTTGTATGTCATAGTACCAATCGTTTGCAGCACGTTGTACGGACCATAATACTTTGGTGATAATTTATTATCCTTCTTAGCTTGCTTGAGAGACATTTGGTTATATCGTTGTAGTCGTTGGAATACCCAATCCCTTACATCAAAACTTCTTTCGCTGCAATGTTGATCTGCCTGTTGTTTCATTCTATTTTGTGCCAACACGAGGTTATCCTTTAAAAGTTTGAGAACTTGTTGTTCATGCTCGATGTGATCTTTCACTACTTGAACCTTTTTATTCTTGATATGTCCTTCAATATTTAGAGTTTGAGGAGTGGTAATTTCTTCCAATCCTTCACAAGATATGGTCGGATTCATTTCTTGATGCTCGATGTGATCTTTCATTTCTTGAACGTTTTTCGTCTTGATATGCCCTTCTATCTTGATAGTTTGAGGAGTGGTAATTCCAACCAATGAATTACAAGATATGGTTGGATTCATTTCTTCTTTCTTGATGTGATATTTCACTTCTTGTACCTTTTTCTTCTTGATATGTCCTTTTGTCTTGAGAGTTTGAGGAGTGGTAATTCTTGCCAATGCTTTACAAGATATCGTTTGACTCATTTCTTCTTTCTCTGGGGTTGCATCCTGGCATATGTCCTCTTCTTTTGATGTTTCTTGATATTTTTCTTCCTCCTCTTCATACGCTATGTAAAATAATTTCTTCTCAGCACACTTATGACCTTTAGTGCATTTTCTATCACAATTGTAACAAAGCCATTTTTCTCTTTTTTCTTCCAATTGTTCTAGTGTAACCCTTGTAGATTGTGGAAGGCTAGAAGAAACAACACTTTCAACCTTATAGTTTTGAGGGGTAGACTTCCTTTTTGCCATAATTTTACTTTCCATTATGTAAAAAATCCCTTTTACTCTTTCCAATTGTTGTGGTGTTGCTCTAAAGAAGGTGTTGCTCTTTGTATCCTCATAATGTGCTATCATTTCCTCCGTGAAAGTTGACCACGTAACAAGTTGTTTACGAGAACAAAGCCCTTCATACCATAAAAATTGATCCGGTTCTAAATATGAAGATGCAATACATACCTTTTCTAACAGTGGTACACCATGTAGATCAAAATATTACTCCATCTCAAGTATCCAATTTACCAGATCCTTGCCATCAAACTTCCTCATCTTGCTTTTTCTTGATTTTAGGAGCTCAATCTTGAACGACTGTAACTCTATACTTTTGGATCCTTAAGTTTTGAAATTATGACATGTAGTAGCCTTTTATGTCCTCCTTCCAATGCCACCAATCTAATCCAAATAGGATTCTCCAAGGAAGAGTTATGCGAAATCTCCCACAGTGACCTGATTATAGACTGTTTAGTAGAGTTAACTTGCATGACATGCCACGAGTCAGTGTTTCAAATTTTGGCTCTGGAAAATATATACAGGAGACTACAGTCCGTCCTCTTTCTGTACCTTTTTACAAAATTTCATTCCGATGCTCAGAGAGAAAGTTATGACGATTTTTCCCAGGTCACCTATTTGGAATGTAATTCAGAAGTCTGCAGAAAGACCAACTTCCTAAGATCCTATCTCCGCAAATTTAGTGCAAAAAGCTCTGAAATTCGGGCCCGAGGTTCAACACGATTTCTTCTCAAATGGGGTTTTTTTTAGCTTCTGAAATGTCACAGAAAGAAAGTTATAGCGAAAATGCCACAATGACCTATTTGGAGCAGCGAAACCCTAGAATCAAAAGCTCTGATACCAAATGTTATGAAACCAGCTCAAGAGAAGATAGAAAAGATAGATCAATGCTTTAGAATTTAGCCTGTTCGAGGGGGAAACCTCCTTTACATTACATAAATAAACAATTCTTGGATGATACAAATGAAAAGACCTCCTTTCTATATATAGGAGTCTAAGGGGTCATAATATAATCAGAGCCGACATAACAATAATAATGTAAGGGCACAATAACAACAATAATGGGCTTCTACGAGACATAATAGTAACAATATGGGTACTACATCGGTACATCAATATAATAAGGGGATTGTACTAATAACAATAAGGGGTTACACTAGTAGTATAGGGGACTAACACGTCCCATAGAGATTAAACTCATGTGCATTTCTGGTACATGCTTGACCTGTTTCAATAATATATCTTATCCATCTTTCATCTTGATCTAGACATCTCTCACTTCAACAATACTGCAAAAATGATTATTCCCCAAATGCACTCTACCATAATTACCAGGATTATATGAAACAAAACTATATTTTCATGGGGTTACATGGCGAGATGCCCCAGAGTCAAGGATCCAATCAAAGCTACCACTGGATGTATATACACATGCATCCTCTACTAAAACAGTAAACAACACATCACCATTTGTGGCTACAACAATAGTCTCACCTTCATTTATGCTGGATGACTTGTTATTTGTACTAGACGGTCTCTCATCCTTTTGTCCTTCCTTCTAGAATCGACCGTCTTTCTTCATGTGCCCGGGTTTGCCACAATGAAAGTAAATGATTCTGCCTCTCTTTGATTTTGATCGGCCTCTTGATCTTGATCACCCTTGCCAGCCTCGATCCATTCTCCTACCATGATCAGCTAGAGCTAGAGCTTCTCCTCCCTAGTTTTCCGCAATAGACTTGTAGTTCTTTATTCATTAAAATGTTGCTGACATCATCAAACTTCAGGGTCCCTGTAGTTGTTGAAGTGCTCATAGCTACAATTAAATTTTCTCAGTTGTCTAGCATAGAACACATTAGCAAAATAGATCTAATTTCATCATCTAAAATGATTTTAATAGAAGCAAGCTGATTAGTAATAATATTAAATGCATTCAAGTGCTCAGCAACTGAAGCACCCTCCTTCATTTTGAGATTATAAAGCTTCTTCATCAAGAACACTTTGTTTGATGTTGTGTTCTTCTCATATAGATCATGGAGCTTCTTCCGTAATGCTTCTGTCGTCTTTTTCTCTAGACACATTGAAATAAACATTCTTTGCTAAATATTACTGGATTGTTGCAATCGCCTTTCTATCTAGCTTATTCCACTCTTCATTTGTAATCGATGAGGGTTTCTTTGTTGTGCCCTCAATTGGAAAAAACGGATCCTTTAAAATCAGTATATCCTCCATCTATGATTTCCTTATGGCAAAATTAACCGTACTCAACTTCTCCATATCTGTAAATGTTGTCTCCATTTCCAATCAAATTCATGCCCGAAAACACAAAAAAACTCTACTTCAAAATTTTTTTTTAATTATTACTGTTCAAAATTTAGTAATAATGACCTTCCTCCTTTTAAAATACCCTTTTCAAAATTCCTGCTCCTTTTTAAAATATACTTTTCAAAATTCCAACATATATATTTTCATAATAAGTATAAAAGCATATATAATGTTATAAACTTTTCACATTTCACACATATGTTGGTTTGAGAAAAAACTTGACGTATACGTGTAAGCTTGATGTAAAAACAACTTATGAACACCATGTTTCGACTCCAAACTCCACAGATCTCCACATTTCAAACTCCAACAACATGTTTCAACATAGATCCAGGGCCTTGTTTTTCTTGCAGCAACTGCCTTTTAGTTCCAACGTTCCTCAGCTATTTCCTCGACATATCCTTCGACAGCTCTAGGGATAACAACCAATGTTTTAACGAACGCTACTAGAGTAAGGCGATGGCTCAGTGGATATTCGACCCTAACTCTAATACGAGGACCAGAGCATACATAACACGCAGCTGATTCATAGTCAGAGACTTAGACGGCAATAGTAGAGAATAATTCACAGAGATAGACAAATGGAGAAACAACAAGATTACTGAGTTAGAAACAATGGAATAGATAAAACAATCACTAGAGAACATAAATTTCTTAGCATTACATAAGAGGCTTGGGCCTTGGCTTGCTTTCCTTAGCGTGAGAAATTACGAATTTATATAGGCAAAGGAACGATTTAGAATCCTATATGTGATTCAGATGGAGATTTGGAATGATCTAGAAACTAATGGCGGTGTAGAAAGATCTAGAGTCCTGGAGCTCTAGAAAGATCTGATCTAGAAGGATCTAGAATCCTGTATGAATTTGGCTTCACAGTTAGCACTAAGAGAATTGAGAATGAAAATAACTCTCTTAAATTACAGATCTTATAATGACATTCAATCTAATTTTCATGATATCTATTACCGAACTTTTTTGTCTTCTTTGCTTACTTCTTTCCTAACACACAACTAAAATGCTATAAATTCCAATTAATCTCCTAGCTTATTATAAGTCCTATATACCTTGAACATTAATCATCTTCATCTATTCCAATGGTAAAAAATAAGAAGACATTCTATGACTATAAAAAGAACGGCAATGAGAGAGAATGGCCAAATTGCTTTTCCCATGGTAAACAAAAAGGATTTCTTTAGACAGTAAAAAGAACGTCCATGAGAGAGGATGGCCGGATAAACTAGTACACTTTTGCAGGTTACACTGCTGATTACTTAGGTAATAATTGTTTTCCGCTTATCGCCATTTTCGCTTAATATGCTGCAATCCAATACTTATAACTATACTGCCATCTAACTTTCAAGAAGATTCGCTCAGTCTTGAGATGGTTTTTGTCCAAATGGTGTTTCTGGTGACATATTAGCGAGTTACTTAATAATACTATTTTCCCGACACTTAGGTTATATAAATAGAGCAAGATTCTTGATTAGTTGAGCACCTTTCCTTCTAGCACCTTTCCTTCATTTTGTGTGTGTCTCTCTCTCCTGTGTGATGTATATGAAATGTATCATAGTGAGATAATGATCCTTATCGTATCTTTCACTTTTTCTTATATTCCGGAATAAAATAGGAATAACGTTCACAGTGCCATTGTTCAAACGAAGACCATTCGAATACATAAAGAAGCTTCTGCTTTTCGGGAATCATATCGAGATGATCCTTACAGTTCTGATAATTCACTTTTTTCTCGCAATATAGACCAGGTGGTTGACAGTTGCGGGAAAGCTATAAATCAGTTGTGCATTTGTGCTGCTTGTCTATGCGAATGAAAACAACTGGAATACTTAAAAGAAGGGCCGTGCCTTTTCGGAATAATTTGAGTTGCAGATTCTTACGACTCGGATCATTCACCTAGTGGAATGGAAGAAAGTGTCAGCGTAGTATTAGGCTAACGTAAAACCACAAAACTTCTTTTTGGTATTCCATCCTCATTGTCTGGGTGAAATATTATACGAGTATGAATGAGCATTCTAAACCTATTCTCTTAGAAATATCGATAGAATGTATTACAATAGGCTTGTTTATTATCTACGTATTAATTGGTCAAAATTTAAAATGTCAATTTATTTCTAATTTTCTATACTTTGAAGTTTGAAGTTATTTCATGGTATTATCGATTGTTATTAAATCTTTTTCTTGGGAAGGACATACGAGTAGTTTCATATTTCAATTTGTGTTTCGCTTTTTTAACTTTAAAATTGAGTATTATTTTATATTTTATAATATATTAATTCATGTGTAATATGTTTATATATAAATTTTTGCAATATTGTTATTTGGTAGCCTTTTTTTAATCCTATTTTCTTATCTAAGTTATTAATGAGTTTACGGTAGGATATAGGTTAAAGGTTTATGTAATGTATGATTATATTGGTTATATTTAAGGTATTTTTATGTAGTGTAATTTACTCAAAGGCATGATCATTTCATTATAAAGGATATTTGGGTCAAAAAAATAATAAATCTATTGTTACAAATTAATTTTTTGGCTAGGATTTTAGGAGTAATTTATGGTGTTCACTGTTATTGTCTTATGTTGATATTATGTTTTTATTTATTTTAGTTTTTACAAAAGTTATGGGTTTGTATACGAGTTAATGAAATATGGATGTAGCAAATCAAAGTTACATTAAGGATAGTCAATTTTTTGTAAGGAGGTGATGTAGTTGTATGGATAGAGATAGCCAAGGTATTCATCGAATATGTGACATTTTATTTTGTTGAAAATAGAAGCAATTTGTCTTCTATCCTTTGGCATAGAAAATGCTCCCAAGTATGATGAGCAACCTCTAGTAGATTATGAGGCAGCCCTAGTGGACACTTGGAATATTAATTTCACGAGAGCAAAAGAGGAGTGGTGCAATGAGGTTGTGATGAAGAGGCATATCAGGTTACCCTAGCTGCCAATAACCCAAGAGACTCCACAAACAATTCCTAACAATATTTCATGCAAAATTTAATATATGAAGTCAATAATAGAGAATATGGATTTGTTTTTTCCAAATGCCATGAGAGGGCTTTTTGTCACCTTCCTATATTTTCCTCACCTCAACCAATTTAATATATGTCCATTTAGCAAATGGTCAAATGGGTAGGCCAAAACCGACATTCAAAACCTAATATGCAGCTTTGAAAATTGTTGGTTGTAGGATCTATGAAATAATTTCATAGTGTAGTTAAAAAATCTTGAAGGCGATGTGAAATGATTTGATACTACCCCAAAAAGCTTCCCTTTAGAATTCCTGGAAGGTGAAATGACCCAACCTTGTTCCCAATCAATTCTCCATGGCCTTGAGTCACTCCTTAATACCATAAATGGTTTCATACGCCTTTCTCCATGGAATTCGCAAGAGCATAACACATTTTCCAATCCAAGTTAGTCACAAAAATGGTTTTGACAACACTCAAACAACGTACTCTATTTTCTGTGACAACACTTTACACGTTGTATGTTTGACACAATCTCTACCTCTTAACAGAAAGAATATTCATCCATGGGGTTTTGAAACAAGATATAAAAGATCCATGAAAAGCCACACAGTGGTTGGACCACAATAGTCATAATTCTAGTGTAAATCGAATCTCTAGACCTTAATAAGAGTTTACAGTAATTTTGGACACCAAAACTCTTCACCAACTCTTATAAAAAATCTTCACATATAGGCAAGGCCATACACAGGGATCTTAATTAGGGTTTACATTGATTTCAAAAGTCAGAATCAAATTCCATTCTACAAGCCTAGCAGTCAACCTCTAATTAAATTCATGAAGTGAATTCAATTTCCTTGATTACATGAATTTCATGTCTTTCCAACATAAAAATCCTCATGAATTCATACATTCATATTCCATAACAAAAACAAGAACCACATGCTGATTTATAAATCATTCAATCAATTTTTCACATTTACCCCAAAGAAAAACAACTTCATTAACAATATATAGACAAATAGGTTAACAAACACAAAGACATATAATAATGTTGCTCATTAATCAAATTTAACTATGCATTAAACTAGTCAGATATACAATGTGGGAATGTGCAACCAAGGCCTCGGGATCTCTGTCTCTTGTCTTCATGTTCGAGCTTCTCCTTTTCTACTTTTCTACAACCTTTGCTCCACACTCTTCTTCTCAAACACCCTTTCCTTAAAAAGTAATTCTAACATGGGAAAACCACGATTCATAAGATGATTTTTTTCCCCTTCTACACAAAATAAGAGAAACTGTAACTACAATTACATCAAGAAATAATTGCTTCGCTTATTCCGAAAACAAAACTCACTTCCTAATGTAAATATTTACAATTTCTTAAAAAAACATTTAAATTTCTCCCAGCATCATTATGTGCCCATCCCATCACATTGGTAAGCTTTTGGTCTAGACTTCATCGAATTTTGTGCACCATCTCCTCACCCACATTAGACTCCTAAGGTATGAAACTTTATGACCTCCTGGTCATATGCATCTGGTCTTCTCGTAAAAACTTCAATTCGTAACTTACACCAAGCCTCTAGAGTAGCATGTCTCCACCTTGATACATGATAGCTCACCAAACTTTCTCCTATGATTGGGCTTCTAGCATCTTACTTTTTCTCTTCTTTGGAACCCTTCAAGCACTCCTTGCTCTAGGATGCTCCAAATCTACTCATCTTCCTATAATATCACCATAATAGTAAAACCTAAAACTCTTACCAAATCTTTAATCAACTTGTACCATATTCTACTACTTGTACTATGAAATATAACCTTTACTTGTCATCACACTATTCAAACTTGCCAATGCATTCCTCAAAATCATAGGTTGTATATTCATACCACCAGTGATACCTTCCTGATTTTCTTTTGTCAACTTCACCTTCCAATCCGATCCTTGGCTAAAATTTGTTGTCCTGACATTGTTCATGAAATGTTCATTTGTTTCATTACATGTGTTAATCACCCTTAGGTTGTTCTTCCATAGATGCAACTAAACTACCTTGATATTTTTCTCCAATGAAGAATTTATTTCTATCTCAACTTCTCCTACAACAAATTCCATTCTAATTTCTTCCAGAGACTTCATCTATAACCCTAGTCTGACTCATTTTTTGTAGCAGTTCTCTCCCCATATTTAGCTATAATTTGATTTCAGTTACTTCTATATCAAGTTTGTCTTGACTTGAGCTATTATGGTTTCTCTTTGAACCTCTACTGTGAATCTTAGTTGTCACAAATCACCTTCTTCCATGAGCTTCTTCCTACTCAGTATGCATTGCACACAAGACATTGCAAGAATCTAACTCCATAAACATGTTTGTAAATACAATACTAAGCTCTTTCATGCCTAGTCTTCTCTTGGTATTTTTGTTGACTCCTTCCTTTGAAATATTCATCTGAGCACTTTCTACTCTTCTATATTCTGAATGGAATTTAATCACCTTATCCCTCTAAGAACTTTATTTTTCTTCCTCACTTTTTACTACAAGGTTCCTTGAAACAATCCTCAATTGTAAACATTCACCACTTCTACTTGTAATCATCACTTAATTAACTAAAAACAAAATACCATCACCTCCTTGTTCAATCTTCACTTGAACACACAACTTTGCAACAAAATTCTTCTTAATGTTGTCATCCCTTTGTTGTTGCATACCTTCTTGTTGTTTAAATCGACACCATTATTCCTTCTTATTGTCCAACCATAAATCTGTTCATTTTTACATTCTTGTAACAACTATTTAACATGATCGTATTATGCTCAACCATCTCCTTCGCAAATTATTCATCATTCATTCCTTTGAGTCCAACTTCCTTGGAACTTTTCTCCTCCTACTTGTGACTTTCCTTTGAATCCCCGCTCTGGCTAATAAAAATCATCTTCATCTCTCCCTCTTGTGAACTCCCCTTGTCTACTAGTGAGTTGCAACAAGCCCTTCTTTTCTCTTTAGCAAGTCTATTACTTATCACTCATACTGAGTCATCCTCTTAGTATCTTATCTTCTCTAGGTTCTGTACAATAGAACCTCTCCTTAGGCACTCTTCCTCCTCATATTTCAAAGTTTTTGTCTGTTCCATATTAAATATATCACTCTTCTTAGGTTTGTTGTCGGGTTTTGTGACCATTTTTCATCTAAGATATTTTCTTTCTCCTTCTCCTTCGACATAGCTTACTTTTTATTATAGGTTCTACCAATTCAATCCTACAAACACAACTATTTTAATGGCCAGGTTAGTATAAACATCATATTAAATTTGAGAATATCCATAATAAGATCTCATCATCCACAATATTTCTTGGATTCACTTATTTTTCCTCAACAACATATCAACTCTTCACTTCCCTACCATCATCTCACTTACTATACCCTTCTTGTTGTAAGGTTCTTCTTATCTAACTATTTGTGACAAGTCTGTTGCTTGCCTCAATACAAAGTTCTTTTCTTGGTGTCTTTCCTTCTCTTATACTTTATGCCTTCGTTCATCTCCTTTGAAAATTCTCATCCAAATGTTTAAACCTAAACAGAAGATTTACTCTAGGGTTTTGTCCCAATTGTATCTTGCTGTAATTTTTTTCATTGTTGTCCCGTAGTTCTAAATTGGTTCTTCCAATGTCCCTTGTGCTTATTCTACTGGAGACTCTTCAAGTGGGATTCCTTCTCTTTTCACATCGTTACTTTGTTGATATTGTTCATCGATTATGGATATACACTCTTCAAATCTTGTCTATTTCATGACAAAATTATAAATCTTCCTATCCCTCCATTCATCACTTCCTAATTTTATGCTTCTCCAGTTTGCAATATTTTGCACTGATAATATCCATTGCTTTACCTATAAAAAAAAATCTTCAAATTTTTTTTTTCTTTTTTTTTTTTTTTACCTTTTCTAATCTCTCTATCATTCTAGCCTTTTTGTAGCTTTAATCTTCAAGCATCTTTCGTTCTTTGTTATTTTCTTCCAAAGTGTCTTGTCTCCTCCACTAAGAGATGTCAAAATAAAGAGTTATCCATGGCTCTAAGACCAATATATGAAGAGGAATATCAAGTTATCCCAACTACAAATATTTCATGGAGACTCCATAAACAACTCCCAACAATATTTCATGGAACATTTAAAATATGTAGTAAAAAAGAGAGAATATGGATTTGTTTTTCCAAATGTCATGGGAGTGATTTCTCTAACCTTTTGATATTTTTCCCACCTCAACCAATTTAATACATTTCCATTTAGAAAATGGACCGATGGGTAGGCCAAAATAGGCATTTGAAACCTAATAGACATCCCTGAAAACTACTAGTTATAGGTGCTACAAAATAATTCGTAATGCAGTTAAAAAATAACGTAGGCACTACAAAATGATTTCATAACACCGCAAAAAATTTTCTTTTTAAATTCCTGGAAGGTGTAACGAATCAGCCTTGTTCCCAATCGATTCTCCATGACCCGGAGTCACTCCTTCACACCATATATGGTTTCATACTCCTTTCTCCATCGTATTTGTAAGACCATAACACATTTTCCAATCAAAATCAATCACAAAAAGGGTTTCAAAAACACTAAATAGGGTACTCTATTTTCTGTGCCATCACTTTATATGCTGTAAATTCCACACAGTCTCTACTCCTAAACACAAACAACATTTTTTCATGGGATTTTGAAACAAGATACAAAAGAGCGATGACCGACCACACATTAGTTGGGCCACAGTATTCAAACTTATAATGTAAATCGAATCTGTAGATATTAATTAGAGTTAATGGTTATCTCTCACAAAAAAATCTCTTCACGTTCAAAATCTTCACATGGAGGGAGTGCCAACACAGGACCTTAATCATGCTTTACATTGATTTCAAAACTCAAAATCAACTTCCATTCTACAGGGCTAGAAATAAACCTTTAATTAAATTCATGGAGGGAATTGATGTCCGTTTCTTACATAAATTTCATGTCTTTTAGACATTATAATCCTCATGAATTCAAGCATTCATATCCCATTCTAAAAATAAGAATCACACACATATTTATAACTCATTCAATTGGTCCTTCACATTTACCCGAAAGACAAACAACTTCATTAACAATCGATAAGCCATGAGGTTCAGAAACATAAAGGTATATAAAGAAACTGATCATTATTCAAATTCATGTATGCGTTAAATTGGCCATATATATAATGTGGACATGTGCATCCCATGCATATTGACCTCTGCCTCTTATCTTTGTGCTAGATATTCTCTTCTTCTCCTCCTCTTCTACTACCTCTGTCCCACACTCTTCTTCTCAAACACTCATTCCTTTAAAAATAAATCTAATATGGGACAACCAAGAGTCATAAGATGAATCGTTTCCCATTCTCCACAAAGTAAAGGAAACTAAAACTATATTTACATTGGGAAATAATTCCTTCAACTTATTTTAAAAAAACCGCACTTCCTAATGTAAATATCGACAATTTCTTACAAGACCGTTTAATGTTCTCCCAATGTCATCATGGGACCATCCCATCACATTGGAAAGATTTTGGTCCAGTCTTCATCGAATTTTGTGCTCCATCTATGCACCTGCATCAGACCTTGATGGCGCACATATAGGATGAGTGGTGTAATGAGGGGTGAAGGATACACACGTGTTATGTTTTTGATAATTGTTGAATATTTTTAATTGAATTGATCCTTGGAGTTATTTCCTCATCCCAATTGATCTCACTAGATGACAACAGAAATCTACATAGATCTATGCATGATACGTTGAAGGAACTAATGAAAAGATACATGGTTATAGTAAAGGTTGTTGGAGTGGATCTAGTGAGTTGAATTACATTTGTTGGAAAGATTTAATACTAAGGGTATATGAGCTATATTGATTTTTGGACTCACCAAAATAATGCTTCTCAAGGCCCATCTCATAGTTTATAAGGTTTATTTGGTGTCAATGAGATATGATGTAATTTATCTCCACGTTAGTGGAAAGAGCCCAAGTGGATTTAGAGGCACTTGATGTACCAACCCTTGTATTCTAATTTCAAGTTTCAAGATCTAGTAAGAATCCAAAAGGGTCTAGCACATGGGTAGAAAAGGTCAAGTACACAAACATGAAAGTAAGAGGTAAAAAAGATAAACGAAATAGTGCAAGTATTTTGGGGAAATGATGAGAAGTCATAAGAAAGTAGGTGCGATACATATAGAATAATATACTTACTCATGGTTTAATGGGTAAAGAAAAATATTTGTACTTAATTAAAGCGAGTTGGGAAATGAAATACCACTAGTGAAAATGAGGTTTGAAGTCCATGACAAGGTGATATGAGTGCATTGGATGATTTTTGAACAATGCCATAATATAAAGGCTCGCAAAAGCACGGGTATATAGGAAGAAATGGTTGCATAGGTATATGGATGAATGAATTTAGATGGACTTGATGGTGTGAAGGCTTAGTCAAGGAACCAACATATTATGGAGAGTGGTAGTAATGCATGAACACCCTATAGTGTTTGGCTTAATTTTTAAATTGTAAACATGGGTAGGATGTATTTCCCAAGGTATTTTGAGGCCTATAATTCAACTATACATGATGTAATGTGGTAGCACATGACATAATATCATCCCGCTCATGCATACAGATTGGTGGCCGGGGTGCAGGCGATATGGACAAACGTTCAAACCTTGATACAATTTCTTCTAATTCTGGCTGAATCTCTTCTTCATTCCTAACTAGACTATTAGTCATCTATTCCTAAACTGGCTGTTTTATAAATTTCCCCCTTTTTAGCAACTATTACCAATCATTTTCCCTTAATTAGCCCAACCCTTGTTATCAGGTGCAATTTCATAACAGAGGCCCTTTTAGCACTATCGGCACTATAATTCCGTAGGAATTACATAATACACTATTGGCGCTATTGAAAATAGCAATAATGCATTTATATGTAAAATACACTATCGGTGGGTTAAAATGTCGTAATGCAATTTTACTTGAAAATACACTATTAGTAGGGTTATACCATAATAATCAGAGCCAAAGGTAATATAAATGATGGCTTAATAGAACTTGACATCTTCCTTCTAAACCCCTCACCCCTCTTCACCATTGATCTCTTTAAGATCCACCGGCTCAACACTTCCCGGCCTTGAACATACAACACTCTTTTGGACTGTCAATCTTGTTCTACGAGATCTAATGGTTCATACACATTTTGGCCGACAGACCTACACACTCTAAATCCACCCGAAAAGGTGGTTTCTCCAGTTCTTCTCACTACTATGTGGAATGAAGCATATGGAACTGGGGCCGAAAGAAACATACCACTTACAGTCTTCCGTCCACCTGAAATCTGCCCCAATTTCTTCAAACTTGGGATGCAATAACTATACTCTGCCGATCCAATGGTTGCGATAGATCGCAATCCGACAGTCACGATTAAATCGCATGTCCCATAGTCGTAATCCTCCAAGCCAGGGTCTTTCCACTCTAAAGTTCCAATCCGATAACCTTACGGACTCGATAGGTTATAAATCCTCCCCTATAGTGTTTCGGATCCGAATGTGTTGCAACTTTGGACTTCGGCAGTTCAAAAGGCGAGTCCCTCTACCCTCAAGTGCTTTGATTCAATATTGTTCGTGGACCCGATATGGGTATCAACCACACTTAATAAAATTGAAGTCCAGAATTCTCATTTCACACTAAGTTTTTCACTGATTCTTACTGTAAACTAGAATTTGGCTTACGGGACTAAACGATGCGTAAAATGGAAACATAGCACACCGATATGAAGGAAACACACTCAAATTGACGTCAATCAATGTATTAGCTAGAAAACCAGGCCAAACCACCATTGTAAAGACTCAAAAGGAAAACATTGTGTGAAACTAGGTATGCATAAAATACCAATTTTTTAACCGATAAACAAGTGTTCAGATTGCATATAAAGGGTTTCGGAGATCACAACATCTCCAGGATCAAGAAATACACAGATATGTCTTCTCTTTTCTTCAGCAATATGGGATAAACACATTCGATCAAAATCCCCTTACAATAACATAAAAGTTACATATATACTAGTTCGTTTTAACAACCAGATCCTAAAACAAAGCCTTAAATTTATTACTGCTATCAGTTCTGCGAGACATTCTCCTCAAGAACCTCCACTGTGATAACTAATCCTATATGTTCTGCGAGGTATTCTCCTCGAGAACCTCCACTACAACTAACTAATTTAACACTTATTACATCATGATTTAATCCTATATTCTAGTTCTATGCTTAACTAGAAAAAACATGGAAATTGATGGCTAAATGATCCCACTCCTTTGCTCGTAGATTTTTTTGTATTTTTAGAATAAGTTTGAAGTCTTTTCTATGCAAGTCTCATGCTCCCGCGTCATACTCCTGAGGACAAAATTCTTCATGGGCTTCTGTCCATGAGATCTTCTATAGAGCTACCCAACTTCTGTAGCATGTTTTCTATTACCAAATTAGCTTTAGCAATTGGCTGATCCTTCCATTTGACCAAATACTGAAAGTACTCCTCTCCTCTAGTTTTGTTGAACACTTTCTAGTCCAAAATCGTTTCTGGCTGTAATTCTTTTGCTATAGGTAATTGTTTTGCCTAGTAAATTTTTTGTGTCCCTTGATCCTTTTCTATTTCATCTGTAGTTTCACCTTCACACTTGTATAGATCAAAAGCATTGAAAATTGGAGATATTCCAATATCAGGTGGTAATTCAATTTCATATACATTTGCATAAAATTTCCTTAATGTTTTGCATGGTCCAGTTTTCTTGAACTTCAATTTGTTATACTCCCTCTTTAGAAATATTTGCTTCCTTAAGTGTGCTAAAACCAAATCTCCAACTTCAAATTTCACCTCTCTTCTTGTCATGTCTACTCTCGTTTTGTACTTGATGTTGCTATCATGTAGCTGTTGTTTCACTTGTTCATGTATTGCTTACGTTTTTGAAGCAAAATCTTCACCCTCTGCACTTCTCATCTCATCTTTTCCCAAGTTTCTTAACTCAGATACTCATCTTGGATGCATTGCATAAACTATATGGAATGGACTTTGTCCTGTACTCCTGTTAGGTAAATCATTATATGCATATTTAGCCTATGCCAACACTTGATCCCACTGCTTTGGATTTTCTACAGTATGTCTCCTTAAAGGATTACCCAAACTCTTGTTCACAAATTTAGTCTTTCTATCAGTCTGTGGATGATAAGCAGAACTGAAACTCAGTTTAGTTCCCAACTTCTTCCATAATGTCCTCCAAAAATGTCCATCAAATTTGGAATCCCTGTTTGAGACAATACTCTTAGGAAACCCATGCAATATTACAATCTCTTTGAAAAACAAAGTAGCAATGTGAGTAGCATCACTAGTTTTATAACATGGAATAAAATATGCCATTTTTGAAAATATGTCCACTACAACAAAAATTGAATCATTTCCTCTTTGAGTCTTTGGTAAGCTCAAAATAAAATCCATACTTACCATATCCCAAGGCCTATTTGGAATTGGTAATGAAAACTATAAACCCATGTTTTGGCTTCTTCTCTTTGTATATTGATAGACTTTGCATGTTTTCACATACTTTTCCACTTCAAAACTCATTTTTGGCCAGAAATAAAATCTGTTCAACTCCTCATAAGTCTTATCTATACCAAAATGTCTAGCAAGTCCACCAATATGTTTCTGTTTGATTAAGATCTCCCTTATAGAACAATTTGGTATGCACAACTCATTTCTCTTAAACAATAGTCCATCTTGTAAGAATTAATCTAACCATTTACTTCTATCCATCAAAACAAGATTCTTACAAGCTTCAAATGCCTCTTTAAAATCTGAATCCATCTCATACAATTCTTTAAGAAAATCAAAACCCAACACTTGAATTTGACTCTCTAGAAGTAATGTATTTCTCCTACTTAAAGCATCTGCAACTTTGTTTGATTGGCCATTTATGTGCTTCGAAACAAAATGGAAACCCTGAAGATACTTTACCCATTTGGCATGTTTCTGGTTAAGCTTTGGTTGCTGCATAATATATTACAATGTATGGTTAACTGAATAAATTAAGAACTCTATTGGCATTAGATAATATCTCCACTTCTTCAATGACTGCACAACTCCATAAAACTCTTTATCATAAGAATAATACTTCTTCTCTGAATCATTAATATTTTCACTAAAATAATCTATAGGTCTGTCTTCCTAACTTAAAACACCTATAATAGCTTCTCCACTGGCATCACATTTCACTTGGAAAGGTTTACTAAAATCGGGTAGAACTAAAATAGGTTTTTCAGTGATCTTCTTCTTCAACAGCTGAAAATTATTTTCTGCTTCAGTTGTCCATCAAAATGGTTGTTTATCCTTCTTTATGGTCTCAATAATAGGAGCATTGATCTTACTAAAATTCTTTATGAATTTCCTATAAAATCTACCAAGAACATGAAAACTTCTTACCTCAAGAACACTTTTAGGTGAAGCTCACTCCATGATTGCCTTGATCTTCTCTGGATCCATCTTCAACCCTTCAGCATAAACAACAAAACCCAAATACAATAATTCCTTTTCCATGAATGAACACTTCTTCAAATTCAACAATAATTTCTCTTGTTGTAACCTTTGTAAGACATCATTCAGATGTCTCATGTGCTCCTCCTTAGACCTACAGTAAATTAATATATCGTCCAGATATACTATTACAAATTTACCAATAAAATATTTAATAACTTCATTCATGAGTCTCATAAACGTACTTGGTGCATTTGACAACCCAAAAGGCATTACTCTCCATTCATATCATCCTTCATTTGTCTTAAAGGTAGTTTTCCACTCATCCCGTTCTCTTACCCTTATCTGATGATACCCACTCTTGAGATCTAGTTTTGTAAAATACTTTGCTCCACTCAAACAATCCATCAAATCTTCAATTCTAGGTAAAGGGAATCAATACCTGATTGTGATTTTATTGATGGCTCTTGAATCAATACACATTCTCCAGTCTCCATCTTTATTTGGACTCAACACTGTTGGTACTACACAAGGACTCAAGCTTTCTCTGAGCAGTTCCTTATCGAGCAATTCCTGAACCTACTTTCTAACCTCTTCATTTTCTGTGGGTGTCATTCTGTAAGCTTATCTGTTAGTTAGATTTTCTCGAGGACTCAAATCTATATGATGGCTAATTCTTCTAATGGGTGGTAACTCATTAGGAAAATCATCAACAATGATATCACAATAGTTGTCCAACATTTCTTGAATTTCAATGGGTAAATTAGAAACTTTAGTAGAAGTCATTATTACCTTCAACTTTCAAATTAGAACAAAATTTACCTCATTCTTTTCGATCTACTGCAAGTATTACTTTCCTCCTAGTAATAGATTTTTTGGATCAATCTTCTTTCCTGATGCATCTTCTTCTCCCATAGGCAGCAATGTATGATTGACACCATCCTTACCAAACTTGTAGGTGTTTCTTTTCCCATCATGCATATCTCCTCTATCATATTGCCAAGGTCTTCCAAGCAATATGCGACACACATCCATGGGAATCACATCACGTACAATTTTATCCTTATGTTTCTCCAACTGCAATTCCACTTCACATTGTTCATTCACTGACAACTGATGTCCCTTTTGTAACCATGACACCTTGTAAGGTGTTGGATGTTTCATTGTCTTCAACTTCAATTTCTCCACCACTTCTGTAGAGACCAAATTATTAGTGCTGCCACTATCATTGATCATCTAACAACATTTCCCTTGAATCTTACACATTTTTCTAAACAAAGCCTTTCTTTGTGATGGTTCAACTATCTCATTTGCTGGCTTGAGAAAAACTTTGTTGACTACCAAATATTCTCCTCCCTTTGGTATATTTTCTTCATCTGTCACTATTGTTGTGTCTTCCTTGACCTGAGAAACAGTTGCATTCCTTTTATTTTTTCTTGCATTCTTTGGGCACTCAAAATCTCGGTGTCCCAGTTCGTTACACCTGTAACATCTTACTTCTCTTCCTCTTCCTCTAGAAAAACTCCCTCTGCTACTTGCATCACCTCCTGCGGATGCATGCTAGTTTGAGCTACTGCTAGCTCCATCTTTAGGTGTTGTAGATCTTCCTCTACCACCTTGGCTTCCTTTCCCTTGGAAAGTACCTATTGCTCTGGAAAAATGCTTCCTCAAGAATTTTTCTTCAGCTTTCAGTACCATCTGATAAGCTTCTTCTACTGTTTTACGAGACAGTATACTTATCTCATCTTGAAGGTCCATCCTAAGACCATTCACATATCTAGCCACCTTATCATCTGTATCCTGAGTTTGTCCAACTCTTATGCTTACTTTATAGAATTCCTTTGTATATTCCGTCACTTTCATAGACCTCTGTTTAATATTCTACATCTGTCTGAACAAGGTTTGCTCATAATTACTTGGTAGAAACTAACCCCTTAGCTTTGCTACCATCTTGTTCCAATTTCTAATTAGCTAGTTGCCAAGGCTCTTTCTTTCTGCCTACACTCCATCCCACGAAAGTGTTGCATGTTCTTTTAGCTTCGTGACAACAAACTTTGCTTTCCTCTCATCTTCTATTTCTTCATAATCAAAGAATTTCTCCATGCCATTAATACAGTCTATCAATTCTTCTAGATTCAATCCTCCTTCATATATTGAAACATCAGTATTTGGCCTAGCTGTGGATCTCAACATTGATTGGAAGAACCTCATCAGGAGTAACTGCTATAGTTTCCTCCTCTCCTTCAGCTTCAACCTCGGGTTCAGTAATATCTCCACCATCTATATTTCTCCCTGCTATTAATTCTTCCCGTCTAGCCTGCATTTGTTGCATAGCTTCCATCACCTCAGCATTTGCAACTGGTTGACATGTTCCACCACATCCTTATCCTCTTCCAACTTTGAATGCAATATTGGGTTTCCTTCTCTTGATTCTGTGATTCAATTCAGTGTCAATAGGTTGCTCTAGTACCAATAATGGTGGCCTAAGTGCAGGCAATATGCACAAACGTTCAAACCCTGATATAATTTCTGCTAATTCTGGCTGAATCTCTTCTTCAGTCCCAACTAGAGTATCAATCATCTATTCCTAGACTAATTTTTTTATAAGTTTCCCCCTTTTTAGCCACTATTACCAATTCTTTTCCCTTAATCAGCCTAACCCTTTGTTGGCCCGTGGTTTTGGTCTTGTTTTGGCTCTAAGAAACTTACTAATCCATCTATTTACCATCCATTCTTCATTTTATTCATCCCATTTTGATGTATTTTATATCCATTCAGGTATTTAATTTAATTTTTCAAATTCTAAAGTGTTTATGAAAAATTGGTTTAAAGTGCAAACATTGGCAGATTCAGAAATTCCAGTAATAGCTACATGGTTGATATGGTTGCAGGACACTTGGGAACGAATTGGATGCATGGATGGACAATTTGGAAACTAGGACTAAGCTAGCTATGCTTAGTTCGAACAGAACAAGCTTTATTAGGCCCATTTGGTGCTAGTGAATAATGACTAGTCATTTAGAAATCCCATAGAAATAGGGTAGTTTTGAGATTCTATGGGATTGACCATATCTCTTGGGATGGGAGTGATGAATTAAACTTATATAGATGGATAAGAGTGGATAGGTTTGTTTGCATGATTATATATCAGTTTGTTTCATGAGACTTCTATTTAAAAGCCAAAACTTTGATGGCTTATGTATTGACTTATTATACTTTTATGCTGAGACACTTTTGGATTGGAGAGTTAATTTGAAGACTTGTTATATTATTATTTTGCTATTCAATTATATGGATGTGTGACTGAATTTGAGCTTCTGATATCACTCTTCAAGTGTGCAAGGCAAGGGTGGAGGGCCCCCATTCCAAGCTAAGTACACTTCCTTGTTAACTAGTTTTATTTCCTGTAATCTGGTTTTTGTAGAACTAGTTTCATGCTTTATTGCAAATTGGTTTATGGTTAATGTATGTTGATTGATTTCATTAGATCTTAATTTTTTCATCATTTTATTGAGTTGGAAAAACAAAGTGCTCAAGTTGAGCACTCCTTCTATTAACTTGGTGAACTAGAACTAGTTTCCTTTGATTACATGCAAGCAGTCTTCTTATGTAATTTTGGCATTAAGGTGAATGAATTATGATGAAACATATTATGTGTCTCTTAAGTTAGGATCCTTATTTCATTGATAATTTATCCATCTTAAGTTCTTAGTTTCAATCTCTGATTCGTTAAGTAGTAATTGAGGTAGAGGTGGACTTCTTGAGTTAAGAACCATTTCAGTGTTTTCCCTCTTTTCAAACCAAGTGAATTGGAGTTGTAGTATGTATTGCTTTAGTGTTTTTGAAAACTTATCTTTCAAGGTTTGATTACATCTGATATTCATACATGGTGAACTTGCCTAAAAGTGTTACCAACCCAGATTGATAAGAAATATTTGTGTTAATTTCACTAAACAAATTAGCTCAACATTTTGGCGCCATTGCCGGGGAGACAAATATCGACATAGTGAATAGGAAGGTAACTTTCAAATTTTTCTAAAAAAAAGAAAAAACATTAGTTACATTCCTTTTAGTTATGTTTCTTTATGCCTAGACAGACAGATCCTCAAGGTAGATTTGTTAAAAACCCCCCACATGTAGAGATAGGATCAACAAAAACCCCAGATACTGGTAATCCAATAATTGAGGAATTGGAAGAAAAAAAAAGAACTCGACAAAGGTTAACTTTAATTGAGAGGCAAACTTTGTTAGCTTGGGAAGCAAAACAAAAACAACCATTAACTTCAAGAAAACAAAGGGAAATTATTAAAGAAAAACAACTTGTGTTTCCATCTATAAACCAACCCGTCTTTGAACAACTTGAATCTCCACTTAAAATTGAAACAACTAAACCAATGGCAGAAGAGGGACATGGATCTGTTATTTTCACTCCTGAACAACGAATTGAATATGAGAGACAACAAATAAAATGGAGAAGAAAAAGAGAGGTGGAGGCAAAACAAGAAAATGATAGAAAGACAGAAAATGATCGAAAAAGACAAGAAGATGGTCATGATCAAGAAGCTACCTTTGGCTTTCCAATAGTGGATACAAGTGCAATATTAGGAGAAGAGGTGAGAATGAAAAATATTCCACCTTCTTTATTGCCAAATTTTTGTGGAATGTCAACGAAAGATCCTGATGCTTTTATGTTTGAATTTGATATTCTATGTAGACCATATGGATACACTGCTGACATACACAAACTTCATCTTTTTCCTGCTACATTAAAAGCAGCAGTTTTAAAATGCTTCATGGGTTTAGGAGAGCAAACAATAAATTCTTGGGATGAGATGAGATTAGTCTTCCTTAAAAAATATCAAGCTTATTGTACATCTAGAGATTCAGAGGAAGATGTTTTCAGAATGACACAACAAGAAGATGAAAGTTTAAAGGAATATTTGGAAAGATTTGCATATAATCTACAAAAATCTAAACAACACTCTTTAAATCAAGAAACCATTCGAACAATCTTTCTCAAGGGTGTAAGGGATGAATACCTTGACATTTTGACTGTGATGGGTAAAGGAGACATTTCAAACCTACCATTCGAAGAAATTGTTGAGTTATGTCAAAAATATTCTAGAGGAATATCAAAAACTGGAAAGAGAGAAGCAAGTTCAAAAGCAGCAAAGTCAGCAGCAGGAGGGATAACAAGAGCAGAAATAGGAAGCTCATTGGAAAACTTCAAAACTGATGTCTTAAGTACATTGGGAACACAAGTATATGTTCTAAAGGCAAATAATAAGAAGGAAGAATAAGAACAAGCTCTAGCAATATTTTGTTCCAAATGTAGAAAGAAGCATCCATTAAGAGAATGTCCCTTGGAAAGTATTCAGGCATGTGGTCTTTGTACAAAAAATCATTCAACAGAAAACTGTCTAAGATTGAAAGAATTGCAAATGAACTCAATGGAAGAGGTGCAAGGAATAGAAGGTTTTTATTATGTAGCGCCACGAAGATCATGGAAACCTAGGATGCCCCAACAAAATCCACAACAATTCCCTCAACAAAACTACCTCTATCCACCTCAAAATCTTTGGAATCCTCCAATGCGATGGAAAGCTTGGTCTCCGTAACAATATCCACACCAACTTGCACAAGGATGGAGAGGATATGGTTATGGAAACCAACCATATCAATAGTATCAACAACAATACCAGCAACAATACCAACAGCCATTTCCGTATCGACAATATCCACAGTCCATGCCATTTCCGCAACAAAATTATGCATATCCATCATCCATGCCATTTCCATAGCAGAATCCGCCACCATTGTTGACTCAACCACAACAGTTATAACTACCCTCAAACCAACCCAAACAAACCCAATTACCAGCCCAACCGGTGGCAAATCCAAACAATAAAGTGGACAAGTCTGCATACATTGTAGAGGAAGCAACATATTTTCTGACATATTCTATTCTTCCTCTAAATGATGTCCATTTAAGGTCTGGAAAGGTGCTTAAAAAGGATTCTCCACCATCATAGAAGAGCCAATTGGACAAGGAGAATCACCTGAAACATCACAATCTAAAACACAAATTCAGAAAGGGAAAACCATTATAACCCAAACACCACCTTATCCTGAGAGGTTAATGGAACAACAAAAGGAGATGACCCTTCCTGAATTTGATATTTTAGATGAATTGAAAAATTCTTATGTAAAAATTCATTTATTGAAGGCAATTAAAGAGATACCAATTTATGCTAAAACAATAAAGGAATTGTGCATTAAGAAAACAGGTAAAAAGAAGAGGATCCTACTATAATCCAAGTCATTGGCAAGTTAGCAAGCCTCATGTCTACACAAACCATTGTAGAGAAATATATTGATCTTGGTATCCTTATGGTTACTATCTCAATAAATAATTTCTCGGTACCAAATACATTAATAGACTTGGGAGCAGCTATAAATGTAATGACTATGGAGACAATGAAAACTTTGCATTTAAACAACATTAGATCAACTTCTACAATTCTAGAATTAGCAGACAGATCTAAAGTTGTTCCAGAAGGAATGCTAGAAGATATCATAGTCTCTTTAAATTCATGGGAATATCCTGTTGACTTCCTTATCTTGCATCCAAAAACAAATTTGGGAGGACATCCTCTAATCTTAGGTAGACCATGGTTAGCTACTGCTGATGCCTTTATAGGATGCAGATCAGGAAGCATGATTATTTCACATGGAGATGAAAGGAAACACATTGCTCTTTATTCACCTGCACAATCATCTTCTTTAGAATCAGTACTTGAAACTCAAGAACAGCAACAAACTAAATCAGTTTTAAGTATAAATCAATCCTTTGACCTTAGAGAAGAAGAGGAGAATGAAGACTTAATGGATCTTCTCCTTTCGGAACCAAATATTTCAGAGCAGCTTAGAGAGGTTCAATATGAAGCTGCAAGTAATCTTTTGAATCAATGTTTTCAGGAAACTTGTACTGTTCAAACTTTGTGAAATTCTTTTATAGACATCTTTCCTGTAACACAATCTCCAATACAATAACAAAAATAATTGAGATATATTTTGGAAAACACTTGAACATTGGAAACCAGTTGCAATCAGCACAAGAACAAGAGGTAATTGCATTATTACAAAAATACTCAAAAGATTTTTCCTGGGATTATACTGACATGCAAGGAATCCATCCTAGCACATGTATCCACCACATCTATACAGATGATCAAATCAAACCTGTAAGGCAACCTCAAAGACGAATGAATCCTATGATGAAAGAAATAGTGAAAGAGGAACTACAAAAATTGTTAAATGTTGGATTCATCTATCCTATTTCAGATAGTCAAAGGGTTTCTCCATTGGTAATAGTACCAAAGAAAAATGGAAAATGGAGGGTATGTGTAGACTATCGGGAATTAAACAAAGCCACATTAAAAGATCATTTTCCCCTACCATTCATTGACCAGGTTCTAGATTCATTAGCTGGAAAGAAATTTTTCTCCTTCTTAGATGGGTTTAGTGGGTACAATCAGATTAGAATAGCAACAGAAGACCAAGACAAGACAACATTTACTTGCCCATGGGGAACCTACGCATATAATGTTTTGCCATTTGGTTTATGCAATGCACCTGCGACTTTCCAAAGAGCAGTGCTTGCAATATTTGCTGATCTAGTCCACAAATGTGTAGAAGTTTATATGGATGACTTCATAGTCTATGGAAACACATATAATGATTTCCTCAACAATCTTGAGAAAGTCTTGAAATGATGTATAGAAACAAATTTGTCATTGAGCAACGAAAAATGCTATATGATGTTGACAGAAGGTATAGTTTTGGGACACCATATTTTCGCTTCAAGAATTAAGGTGTATCCAGCAAAAATCCAAGTCCTAGTTAACTTAATGCCACCTACAACACAAAAAGAGGTAAGAAGCTTCTTGGGCTATGCAGGCTACTATAGACGATTCATTGAAAACTCTAGTAAAATATCCCAACCTCTGTTGAAACTATTAGCAAGAGATGTTGAATTTCAATGGACAAATAGTTGTCAAAATTCATTTCAAATATTAAAAGAAAAATTATCAGTTGCACCGGTTCTCCGTGTGCCAAACTGGTCTTTGCCATTTCATATTTCAACTGATGCATCTGATACTGTGATAGGTGCCTCACTTGGGCAGCAAGAGAATCTGTTCAATTATGCAATATACTTCATAAGCAAGAACTTAACACCTGCAGAATTGAACTATACAGTCACAGAAAAAGAAATGTTAGCTGTAGTACATGCAGTAAACAAATTCAGGCACTATATAACAGGTTACCAAGTTTGTATTCATACAGATCATTCAGCAATAAAATATTTGATGAATAAACCCATTACCAATGGGAGAATAACAAGATAGTTACTGTTATTGCAAGAATTTAACATCATAATACAAGATCGGCCAGGCAAAGAAAACCAAGTGGCTGACTTTTGTTCCACATAAATTCGCCCAACAATCCAAATCCAGTTGTAGATAACTTTCCAGACGAAGACCTGTTTGCAATAACAGTGAAAACACCATGGTTTGCAGACATAGCAAATTATTTATATTCTGGGAAGTTTCCAACACAATTCTCTAAGAAACGAAAACGAAAAATTATTAGAGAAAGCTCTAGATATAGTTGGGTAAACGGTGATTTGTTTTATACTGGTTCATATTTGATAATCAGAAAATGTGTGCGAGAAGATGAAACATTAGACATCTTGAAAGCATGTCATGATGAACCATGTGGTGGTCATTTTGCAAACAAACGAACAACCTACAAGGTGCTGCAATTGGGCTACTACTGGCCAACCTTCTTCAAAGACTCTAAGGCATATGTCAAGCAATGTGACAGTTGCCAAAGAACAGGGAGACCAATAGTAGCAGACGAGGTGCCGCTCAAACCACAAGTCCTCATCGGACCATTTGAGCAATGGGCACTAGAATTTGTCGGACCTATCATTCCACCATCAAATGGCAGGAGGTACATCTTAGTATGTACAGATTATGTCACCAAGTGGGTAGAGGCAAAGGCAGTCACCAGAGCAACAGAAAATACAGTGGTCACCTTTCTCTTTGAAGAAATCTTTGTCAGATATGGAGTACCCAAACAAATTGTAACGGATCAAGGAATACAGTTTACTTCAAAGTTGTTACGAGATGTTACAGAGAAATACAAGATCAAGCACACGAACTCAACACCATATCATCCTTAAGCAAATGGGTAGGTCGAGTCAACAAATAAAGTCCTAGAAAATATCTTAACCAAAACAGTACAGATGAACAGGAAAGATTGGTCTGAAAAATTAAGGCATGCACTATGGGCCTATAGAATCATATGGAAAAATACAACTGGCTTCAGCCCATACCAGTTGGTATACGGAAAAGAGGCCTTACTACCCATTGAGTTTCAGATACATACATACAAACTGGCACTAAGAAAACACGAATTCATAGGGGAAAACCAAGGCAACTTGGATTCTATGAATTCCTTTTTCTTGTTCTACTGTACTCACAAAAATTCATTGCAGGATATCCTCCACACACATCTGACTTGAGGACAAGTGAAATCTCAAGCAAGGGGGAGGATTGCACAAGACCTTCATTGTGCAGTCAAAGTACAGATGGAACTTGTATTGTTAGCTGTTGGGACCTGAGCAAACATATCAGAGGGACCTGAAATATCAACAGCAACATGTACATATTTCATAAACATGTACATAACAGTTGGGACCTGAATCATGAAGTCATTACAGAGAGACCTGAACGACAGTTAGCAATTCAAGAACCAGAGCATGCAGAGCAATGAGCGGCAATAAATTCTACTTTTCAATCTATCTACAACCTGAGGGCAATTGTTTTCATCCCACAGACATCATCTAGGGGAGTATATGTGTATAGTCATTTTGTGCTTGAAAATTCAAATTTTTCTTAGAAATTTTTTGTTTTTTTAAGTTGAAATTAGTACCTAAAGCTATTCCTTACTCTTATCATCCCTATTCTTGTACATAATATACCCTATATTCCTTATACATATCCTATAACCTTTATACATCTCATTTGATGTACATACACATTCATTTCATGTTCATTACCCCCTAAGTAGGTTTCTTTAGGAGCGTAATGGGAGCAAACGAGGACAACATTCTTCAATATTAATTCAACATTTTTCCACCTGCACATACAAATCAACAATTAGAAATGGGGATAATTTTAAAAATGACCCAAGGTGGTAATTTTAAAATTATAAGTGTACATAATCACAATATGTTGGTGTGCATATAACTTTGGAATTAATGCGCAATATGGAAATCTATTTAATAATATGCAATGCCCAATATGGGAATGTATTTGAAACAATATGGAAAAAAATTGGTATAATGCGCTATATGCATAATGGAATGAGGTCCTACACAATAAGGTTATATAATGAAATATGACCGCATGCAATACAAAGTCAAATTTATACGTGGTAGTAGGGTATTGCATATTGGCAAAGGGTTATTGCAATTTGCGCATAGTCCAAAATTATTGCATATACAAGTGAATGAGTGACAAGCAAGTTTATAGCACACACTATAGTTTATATGATGGTCCTATGAAGTGCGGCAATCATAAGACATGCAGCTAAGGTATAGAAGGTTATGAGTATAACGACAATCCACCCGAGCTCCAAACCAACACATCACACAATGCAGGCCAGCACACATGTACGAGGTGAACATCGTGGCATAACGACCATTGGACTATGCACTGCATAAGGAGTTATACGCATACGTCCAAATTACAAACATAATTCGGCCATCCTCATGACACAGTCGGGTGACTGGTCAACAGGACCACCATACGTTGTAGCGCCAATAAGAATTAGTGCACAGTACAACCATGAAATGGTCATGAATTGACCGACGGTTTCCTGCACTGTTTAACACAAATTCATCATCGTCGAATAGCTCAGAACGATTGTGTTGAGAGCTGCATAGTTGCAAGCCAGTAAAGGGGAAACTGAAGCGGATCTATGGAGACATAAGAAGGAAATTGTCTCGAATGCAACGCCGATTAATCACTGAACTCTCGGGATTTATTCAGGTAACTGTGTGATTTGTTTAGTTTGGAAACTATGAGTTGTGTTGAATATTGTCTATGGTTTAATGACCAACGCACTTGCTCTTGCCACCAGTCAGCCAAACACAACTATAGGGATTCAGAGCGCCATTGAACACTCCTCAGGGCTCGTTGATAGCCAGGTAAAAACGTCGAAACTATGCATTAACTCCAAAAGTAATAACTCTAAGGTTGGTTGACAACAGTTTAATGAAACACGGCTAGGTGATAAGATTTGTTGGTATAATTGCATATATCATGGCATGCAAGTTAAGAAACAGTGCGCAATCTAAACCATATCTTGTTGCATGTAAACCACGTCAACCACATAAGCTCGCATGTGTAGTTTTGCAAGTTGAAACAGAGCTTATATAACAGAAGAGGCAAAGTCATATTTTCTAGCGCCGAGGATGCAATGTTTGATGTGTATATAGCCGATTTTGTTTTGGATTGCTTGGTTGATTTTATTGTTTGTATGGCCGATACATTACACAGTTTTAAATGGCAGTAACCTGTAACAAACATGTAGACTAGGAGTTTTATTTTGGTTGATACACGGGATTGGAATGCAAGGTATAAAAAAGTTTTCAAAAGGTCGAGCCATCTAAATGCACTATTGTTTTTCAAAGTTTCTATAAAGGCCAAAGTCATTGAGATATGCTGATGTGTTTCAAAGTTTTCAAAAGGCCAAGCCATTTAAATGTGCTGTTATTTGATATAGAGGCCGAGACATTTAAATCCCATCTTATTTAAATGTGCTATTTGATTTTCAAAGTTTTTATATTTGAGGCCGAGTGCTATTTGATTTTCAAGTTTTTATATAGATATAAAGGCCGAGCCATTTGAGAGAATGCACTGTTTGCTTTTAGTGATTGTATATACATAGTGAATACACTGTTTTTTTTTAATGACTGTATATACACAGTGAATGCGCTGCTTGATTTTGGTGACAATATAGACACAGTGCAGGGTGTTAGGCATATATGGAGCAGTATAAGAATCATGCCTAAACAAATACATTAGAAAACCAAAGGCCCATTATGAAAATGTTGTTTTAATATGTATTTTGTTTTCCAGACAAAGTTTAGCATGTCGACAGAGATATACAGGTGTTTGATTGTTTGGACAGGGGATTCAAAAACTCTGTTGCTGCAGAAAGAGGGTAAACAAAGGCCAAGGAAATTGAATTAAAATTGTTGCGACAGAGCAGGTAAGCTTCTCTGATTTCGGAATTTCATTTTGGAAAGAACAGTAGTTGTGAATTATTATTGTTAAGATGAAATTAGTGACAACAGAAGCGTATATCCACTGGTTTTCAGAAACAATGTCAGTGAGAGTAGGGCCAGAATTTCAAATAGAGAGCTGGAGGAAGGAAACTATAGAAAAACTTTACCAAGCAGGACTGATAGGCTTTGTGCAAAAGATTGATGGCCATAGTGAAGAGATAACCAGGGACTTCATAAACAATTACAGTCAGGACCAAACACAGGTAGGAGATGTTATTATTCCTGTGACTCAGGAATATCTTTCCCAAGCTCTAGATCTTCCAATGGTAGGTGAAAAATATCACAAAGGCCTGCACTTCAAGGAGAAAGCATGGACTTTCTTCTTTGAAAAGAACCGGAAAGGGACTTTTGATAGAACTAAGGGGATACCAAGGGAATGGTTCAATGAACCATGGGGTGAGTTGGTTTTAGTTATCAAGAAGTTTTTTACTTTTGATAGAGGATATAGTGTTGCCCATCTATATCATATCCGACTTTTACAGCATATTAAGGGAGAAGATAGGATTAACTTGCCATATTTCCTCTTTAGAAGCCTCTTGAGAAAGATTGAAACAACGAGACATGAACACAGGCCCAAAGCAGCACAGATTTACCAACAAGAATTGATAAAAATCCTGGTTTAGTATCAAGTGAGGTCACAAGGCATAGTTTGGAGGGAGTTCATGACTAGAAACCAGTTTAATGAACAGGTAAATGAAGTGCAAGATAAAGTATAGTAGGAAAACAGAGGATTGATGAGTTCACCCTTGTATCCCAGAACTAGAGCTAAACAGCAAAGTAACATGGCCATGCAGGAAAATGAAGTATCTGTTATGTCTATTCCTATAAGATTTAGGAATAAAAGTCACATTGACATAGAAAAGGAAGTAGACACATATTCTACAACGAAATAGGTAGAAAATGACATTGCACAGGAAGTATTTGAGAGGGATTCTTCATATGATGATGCAGCAGCATCATTAATTAAAACTACAAAGGATTTTGAAAAAGAAATCAATTTGGGAAGAATCAGGGACTTAACTGACCAACTTGAAATTAGTAAAATTGTGGAAAAATAGTTAAAAGAGGAAAACAAGGAAATTAAGAAGGATAATACTAGGTTGGTCAAGGCAAATGAAAAGTAAAATGAGGAGCTAGGGAGATTAAAACGGAAAAATGATCTACTTTCTAAACAGGCATTTAAATGGTTAAAGGAAAAGAACATGTGGCAGGCAAAGTATGAAAAGCAAAAGGTAAAAGCAGCTTTGTTCAGGGAAGGACATGACTCAGGTTTGGATTTTTTGGTCAGGGCAGCACAACAGGAAGCATCTACAGGAACCGCATCTACTACAAAGAGAAGAAGATCAAAGAGGAATAAGCAAGCATGGGGATATGCTTGATGATCAGCAAGGGGGAGATGTTGGCCCTCGGTTTTGGTCTTGTTTTCGCCCTAAGAAACTTACTAATCCATCTATTTACCATCCATTCTTCATTTTATTCATCCCATTTTGATGTATTTTATATCCATTCAGGTATTTAGTTTTAATTTTTCAAATTCTAAAGTTTTTATGAAAATTTGGTTTTAAGTGCAAAAATTGGCAGATTCGGAAATTCCCATAATAGTTATATGGTTGATACGGTTGCGGGACACTTGGGAACGAATTGGATGCATGGATGGACAGATTGGGAACTAGGACTAAGCCGGATATGCTTAGTTTAAACAGAACAAGCTTTATTAGGCCCATTTGGTGCTAGTCAATCATGACTAGTAATTTAGAAATCCCATAGAAATAGGGTAGTTTTGAGATTCTATGGGATTGACCATATCTCTTGGGATGGGAGTGATGAATTCAACTTAGATAGATGGATAAGAGTAGATGGGTTTTTTTGAGTGATTATAGATCAGTTTGTTTCATGAGGCTTCTATTTAAAAGCCAAAACTTTGATGGCTTATGTATTGACTTATTATACTTTTATGCTGAGACACTTTTGGATTGGAGAGTTAATTTGAAGACTTGTTCTATTATTATTTTGATGTTAAATTATATGGATGTGTGACTGAATTTGAGCGTATGATATCACTCTTCAAATGTGCAAGGCAAGGGTGGAGGGCCCCCATTCCAAGCTAAGTACACTTCCTTGTTAACTAGTTTTATTTCCTGTAATCTGGTTGTTGTAGAACTAGTTTCATGCTTTATTGCAAATTGGTTTATGGTTAATGTATGGTGATTGATTTCATTAGATATTAATTTTTTCATAATTTTATTGAGTTTGAAAAACAAAGTGCTCAAGTTGAGCACTACTTCTGTTAACTTGGTGGACTAGAACTAGTTTCCTTTGATTACATGCAAGCAGTTTTCTTATGTAATTTTGGCATTAAGGTGAATGAATTATGATGAAACATATTATGTGTCTCTTAATTTAGGAGCCTTCTTTCATTGATAATTTATCCATCTTAAGTTCTTAGTTTCAATCTCTGATTCATTAAGTAGTAATTGAGGTAGAGGGGGACTTCTTGAGTTAAGAACCATTTCAGTGTTTTCCCTCTTTTCATACCAAGTGAATTGGAGTTGTAGTATGTATTGCTTTAATGTTTTTGAAAATTTATCTTTCAAGGTTTGATTACATTTGATATTCATACATAGTGAACTTGCCTCAAAGTGTTACCAACCCGGATTGATAAGAAATATTTGTGTTAATTTCGGTAAACAAATTAGCTCAACACCCTTGTTATCAGGTGCAATTTCATAACAGGGGATTTTTTAGCACTATTGGCATTATAATTCCATAGGAATTACATAATGCACTATTGGCTCTATTGAAAATATAAATAATGCATTTATATATAAAATACTCTATTAGTGGGTTAAACTGCCATAATGCAATTATACATGGAAATACACTATCGGCAAGATTATTCCATAATAATCAGACCCAAAGGTAATATAAACCATGGCTTAATAGAAATTGAGATCCACCTTCTAATCCCACCGCCCCTCATCACTATTGATTTCTTTAAGATCCAATAGCTCAACACTTCCCGGCCTTGAACATACTCCACGCCTGTGGACCATCGATCTCATTCCGCGAGATCTAACGATTCATACACATTTTGGTCGGCAGACCTATGCACTCCAAATCCACCCGAAAAGGTGGTTTCTCCCACTCTTCTCTCTGCTATGTGGCACAAAGCATATGGAATCAGCACCGAAAGTGAAATACCACTTACGGTCTTCTGTCCACTCGAAATCCATCGCAGTTTCTTCAAACTTGCGATGCGAAAACTATACTCCACTGATCCAACAGTTGCGATAGATCACAATCTGACGGTCACGATTAAATCACATGTCGCATAGTTGCAATCCTCCAAGCCAGGCTCTGTCTATTCTAAAGTGCCGATCCGATAACCTTAAAGACCCGATAGGTTACAAATCCTCCCATATAGTGTTTCAGATCCGAATGTGTCACAACTTCCAACTTCAGTAGTTCAAAAGGCCAGTACCTCTCCCCTCAAGTGCTACGATGCAATAGTGTTTGAGGATCTGATATGGGTATCAGCCACACTTAATAAAATTTGAAGTCCGGATTCTCAATCCAGACTAATTTTTTTTGCTGGTGCTTAGTGTAAACGAGACTTTCGCTTGTAGGAATAAACGATGTGTAAAATGGAAATAGAGCATACCGATATGAAGGAAACATGCTCAAGTCGACTTCAATAAAAGTATTAACTATAAAACTAGGCCAAACCACCATTTTAAAGACTCAAAAGGAAAACACTGTGTGAAACCAAGTACGCATAAAATACCAGATTTTTAACAGACAAACATGTGTTTGGAATGCATATAAATGGTTTCGAAGATCACAATGTCTCCGGGATTGACCAATACATAAAGATGTCTGCACTTTTCTTCAGCAATACAAGATAAACACATTCGGTCAAAATCCCCTTATAATAACATAAAATTTACATATATACTGGTTCGTTTTAACAACGAGATCCTAAAATAGAGGCTTAAATTTATTACTACTATCAGTTCTGTGAGCCATTCTCCTCGAGAACCTCCACTATGCTAACTAATCCTATCTGTTTTGCGAGGTATTCTCCTCGAGAACCTCTACTACAACTAACTAATTTAAGACTTATTACATCATGATTTAATCCTATATTGTAGTTCTATGCTTAACTAGAAAAACATGGAAATTGACGGCTAAAGGATCCCATTTTTTGCTTGTAGATTTTTTTGTATTTTTGGAATAAGTTTGAAGTCTTTTCCCTCCAAATCTCATGCTCCTACATCAGATATGCAATTATGGATCAAGTTGTAAAATGAATCATTTGAATAGGTAAAATGGTGGTAGATGTACTCATATCCTAGTTTGAGGTGAGTTTGATGTGATACTTTTTATTGATGCATATGTATTAGAATGTAGTGGCACATAAAGCTATGTTCTATCAAGTTTTGGAATGAACCACTTGAATAGGTATGAGGGTGGAAGGGGTATTTGTATTCTAAGTTGAGGGGGGAATGTGAGATATCAAGATGTGATATGGTTAATGAACCATGATGAAGAAAATTTTCCAAGAAAATTGTCGAATACAACAAGTACTAGTTACCGATGTATTCTAGTGGATGGTGACCCTTTTATATGGCATTTAACAAAAATATTGGGAGAAAGGTTTTCTCCACAACTCACGTTCAAAGATGGAAGTGCTAAGGTAATTATGGTAAACTTTCCTTAATCATATAGTAAACTTCATATGGTAATCAATAGATTTATGGTTAGTAATTTACAAGCCAAAGAAATTAGTAATCTAGGATTTTGAGTATTTTCATTATAGTTTATTCAAGGTCATCGTGATTCCATTGTAAAATAAATTTAGAAAAAAAAAATAATAGATTTATTATTAAGAACTAGTTTCATGCAAGAATTTTTAGAATAATTGATGATATTCATATTTTTTACTTTATGTGTTCCTCTTACATTTTTATAGGAATTCACAATAAATGTTTTAAAAAAAAATCAAATAAAATTACGTAAATTAATAAAATAGAAATGAATACCAATAATGATTTCCAATTAAACCAATGTTAAGTGAAGATAAAAGTACAAAATATTTTTAAATTTATTTTTTTAATTATTTAAATAACATTAAACGGGAAATTGAAACTCCAGAAAATAAAAATGATAAAAAATATTTTTGTTATCGTTGTTAATATTTTTTTAAATTCCCACGATGGTGTTGGGCAAACAAATGAAAACCATGATTTAGGGTTGTCCCCTCACAACATGTGGAAAATATGCTTGGAGTAAAGTCTAGTTTAAGGCGACGATACTATTACTAGTCAAATTCGCTAGAAGCGACGCTTTGTATTATAAATGTAGCTATGGGAAAGAGACAAAGTGTTGGAACATGAGGAATGAGTGTTGGGAATATGCTTGGAGTTAAGTCTAGTTTAAGGCGATGATACTATTACCAGTACAATTCGCTAGAAGCGACGCTTTGTATTATAAATGTAGCTATGGGAAAGGGACAAAGTGTTGGAACATGAGGAATGAGTGTTGGGAATAGGGAGAGAAGTAAAGTCATCGATGAGAACTATGCATGATTGCTTGGGTGCTCGCTTAAATGGCGAATCACAATGGTCGTCTATCTTGTAATAGTGTCGCTGAATATTGACTCTCAGATTACTATTTGGGACCCTGGCACAAACTTGAATGGAGGACTTCTTACTAGCAGGGGGCCTCGTAGGGAATTTGGTAGAAACTTCATTAATTTCATTCGTGGGTTTCAAAATGGATTAGACCTTAGTCTGGTGCAGGTAACCCTTATGTCTTGTTTTTAGGTCTCTTGTTGGTTCCTAATTTGGGTGTGGGTTGCATTTGGGGTTATTTCTATTTGATGTGTGCATTGTAGAATTAGGCCTAGGAGGGTGGACACAATAATTTACTCAAAGCATATTTCTGGTTTCTGTGTAAGTGGGTCTGAATGGCTTAAGCCCTAGATGGTGTCTTAGTTTCCTGGTTGGTTCTCCCTCTACATGTATATTTTCCTCTTCTTTTTCCTCGCCTTGATCTCATGACCACCTTTTTCTTTATTCTTAGTCTATGTCATCTTAATTTTATCTGTTTCCCCTAGTTTTCGCTATGTTGTCATTGACCCAAGGTATGTTCTTCGTGGTTGGAATTTTTTGCTAGGTTGGTGAAAGGGGTGAGAATCTAGAAGGAAGTGATTGCAATTACTAATGGTATATCTTCTAGTGATTCAATTAGGTGTCAGACTTTGGATTCCCTATTTGAGTTTTATTCCTATTGTGGGTCTAGTTTTCAGAGGCGAGGAAGGATCCCTTGTGCTTCAAGTTGGCCTTCTTGCCCCTATTTAGATAGGATTCTTAGGGCTCTCTCTTAGCTCAATTTCATGACCCAATACCATCTGGTGGCAATTTCATGCCAATGAGGGTGACCACTCCATGGAGGTTGTCATCATATCTTTGCAGATCATCCAACCAACAGTCATAGTTCATCTTTAGATAATTCAACAAGTGAGGAATGCGAAGGGGAGGTGGCTCAAGCTTGAAGTTGCTCACTAGGATGATTGGACGTTCCAACTTCTTTGGAATCCATTGCAAGTCAACTTAGAAGAATTCAAGGAAACATGGACATTCTCTCAGAGCAGAGGTACAAGGACTAAAATGAATTGGTAGCTTACATGAATGATATATTATTAAGCGGGAATGCAATTCTTGAACAATTGGACAATATTCACCGAATCCAACATCAAACCAATGAACATATTAGCAACCTTGAAGCAGGAGTTGAAGAGATCGAATTCCACATGCATGATAGTGATGGATTTCTTGTTGCACCTCCTCGAGTTCCTCCCCAACATCCTCCATGGTCTATTGTTGTTAGTATGGATGATCATTTTGCCTCCTTTTTTTGTTGTAAGCATCTTCAACGTCGTGGAAATAATGTCTGTATGGGTCCATATTTGGAAAACTGCGGCTCCCCTTGCCAACAAGTATGGTCAGAATGAGGCTCATGAAACTATATAGAAATATTGTGTACTACCTATTTCCATGAGAATATAATAAAAATTTAACTCACAATTTTTTTATATTTTTTTAATTGTCCAAAAAAGTTAGCTTAAATGGTGTGGCACATTTTTAGTGTCCCAAGATACATGAATTCAAGTCTACACAAACATGTTGTAAACTGACCGTGATCATTGTTACATATAGTGAAATAATAAAAACTTTATTTATAGAGTTATCCATTCCATTAAGTGAAGAACTATTCATTCTTATTATTATATATATGAAGATACCTTTACTAAATGGTAATTTTATATCCACTTGCATTATACTTACGCTCATAAGTGGTTATTTTGGAATGAGGTTCCACTAAATAGAGAACTACTGATTCCTGTTAAAAAAAATAAATTAAATTTATTTACGAGGATACCTTTTACTAGATGGTAATTTTCAGGTAATAAGGAAGCGTAGAGATAATATAAGTTATTGTGGATTGTCCAACATTATGTGAACATGATTGCATGAATGTTTCTATATGAGAATGTTGCAAATGAACAGGTATCAATTACCTTTAATAACATAGTAATAGCATTATTATTATCGTAAATTTAATTTATCCGTGAAGCTTATTGTTAATTTTATTTACTTAATATAATATATGGTCTATATGTTCAACACCCTCGTTACTACATCCTCATAACGTAGGGCAATGTTCATTTTATAATAAACAGCAGAGCTAAACAATATATAATATTTGGTTTATATATTAGTAAATCGTATTTGGTTGATTTAATATATTATATATATTATATTTTATAATAAACGATAGAGTTAAACAATAGGTTTGAAGCCCCTCCTCACTATGGGGTGTAAGGGTATAGCTGAAAGGTTTTATCATATTATAAAATTTAGAAAAATTATAGTAGTAAATGTAGTTGATATATACTAATAGGTATATATCAAATACATTAATACTTATTAAGTATATAGTAGGGGTTTAAATTTAATGTTAAATCTAATATTAAAAACCCAATATTATAAATTTTAATGTTAAAAACCATATATTATAAACAAAGAATTATATACTCTATTTTAAACCGAATATTATAAACCATAATATTATATTTTACCATGATTAAACTTGGCCAACCCTATTTTTACCATATTTAACAATACCCAACATGATAACATAATCAAACGTAGTCAATCATTTCGGGGGGACATGGACAACCATAGTCAACCATGTTCAACTGTTGTTAAACAATCATTAACCATAGTGAAAATATAGTCAATGATATTCAACAATAGTCACACATTGTTAACCATAGTCTAACCACGATCAACCATCATCAACTATGGTCACCATGGTAACCATTGTTAGCCATAGTTGACTCTATTCAACATGGTTGACTTACATCAACCATGGTCTGTCATGTTGAAGCACATGAAACTTAGCTTAACCATGGTCAATCATGGTCGTATTTGGTCAACCAAAGTCACCATAATGAGCTATAAAAACCATGGGCAAGCCATGCTCACCATGGTCAACCATTGTTAATATGGTCTGATATGTTCAAACTTGGTCAACATAGTAAAACATGATCAACTATAACCTTTGATTTTAAATATCAACAACCATCTATCATAGAGAACTATGGTCAAGGATGCTCAAATTAGTTTAACCATGTTCACCCATGGGGAACTTAGTCAAGCCATATGACAAACATTAGTCAATCATTGCCAATGAAGGCTAAACTTTATAGTCCATTTTTAAATAGATGACCATGACCAAACATGGTCAACCCTATGTTTACCATATTTAACAAAGTCAAAAGTCACTCATAGTTTACCTCTATTAATGTAACTTGATCATGTTCAATTATAGTTAGTCATTGTTGACCAAAGTCAAATATTATCAACCTTAGTCAACTAAGGCCATCTTTCATTGGCCAAGATCAAAATTAAAAAATGTTTAATAATAATAATATTAATATTAATAAAGTTGACTAATAATAACATTGGTATTAAGGTTGATTATATTACTATTATTATTATATGATTGAATATACTATTAAATTTTCTCAACGTCACAATGCAATATTATAACATTAATCAATCATATTTACTAATGTGGTTGACTATGTTTGACTATGTTTGCTAGTAAACAATCCTAAACTTTAGTGAAACATAATTCCCTACTAATAATATTGATTAAGATTAATAATCAAACATGTTGTGACATCAGAATGGTGCATAAATTTATCCAACATTGCAATGTGACAAATTATGTGGCAATGTGACATTACATTGCAATTTATCCAATGTCACCATGCAACATTGCAAAATTATTCAACCACATTTACTAATGCAGTTGTGCATGTCAATTTGTTTATATCAACCACATTTACTAATATGATTATGCTACAGTTTATAGAATTTAGGTTTATAACATTGAGTTTGATGAATGAGGTTTATAATATATGGTTTTTAATATTGGAGTTTATAATATTGAGCTTGAGAGTAGGGTTTTCAATATATAAGATTTATAATATTAGAGTTTATTTTATTAGGGTTTAAATTATAGGGTTTTTATTTGGATTTTAATATTGGGTGTTTAATATATAGGATTTAATATACTGGTTTTGTAATATTAGGGTTTAATATATATGGTTTATAATATTTGGGTCTATAATATTACAAAATTAGTCAACCATATTTACTAATGTGATTGACTCTGTTCAACTATGTTTTGCTATGTTTGAGAGTCAACACTTTTAAACTTCTATCAAACTTAATTACCTATGAATATTATTAAGTAGACATGTTATGACACCAGAATGGTAGATAAATCTATCCAACTTTGGAATGTGACAAACATTGTGTCAATGTTACAATACATTCCAATTTATCCAACGTGAAAATTTGACACTAAAAAATTATTCCACCACATTTACTAATGTGGTACTGCATGTCTTTGATATATGTGAACCAAAGTATATTAACTATATTTACTAATTTTATTGTGCTATGGTTTATAACATTAAGGTCTAAAATATCTGGGATATATTGCTATTTATAATATTTGAGTTTATAATGTTGGGTTTATAATAGAGGGTTTTTAATATTAGGATCTATAATGTTGAGTTTAGTATTTGGACTTATAATACTAGGTTTATAATATTGAGTTTAATATTAATGGTTATAATGTAGGGCGTTTAATCTATACAATTTAATAATATTAAGTTTTATAGGATTTAGAATATTAGGGTTTATAATATCGAGTTTAATAATAGATTTAATATTAACGTTAAATCTCTATCATACACTTAATAATTATTAATGTGGTTGATATAAATCGATAACCACAACTATCAACCACATTTACTAATATGTTTATATTAATATAAATCTATAATATATATTTGATAATTATATATAAACTTGTAATTTTTAATCATATTAATCTTAGAGAATCTAATCCCAACCACCTCTTAGGTGTCAAAACTATCCCTAGAAGTCTCCTAGTTCAATTTCACTAAGTCTCATTTAAGTTGAGTTTAAGTCGAGTCATTTATTAGTGATGTTTCCAATGTAATCCTATTTTAGTGATTTGCAATGTTGAAATATTATTTTCAACTGCCGTGCAACATTTAATTCCTGAAAACTGTTGAGTCTTCCATCACACCACTTTTCACGAGTTGGTGGTTTTCCCTCCGGACGCAGCGATAACGATCATCGATTGACACGTGCCATAGTAGTTTTGCAAAAGAGGTTTTTCTCGGAGCGTAAAGTTCAGTAGAAAAGGGCTTGCGATATGGTTTGACAACCGTCAGATTAGATCAACGGTTGCGTACAAGCCTGCACCATGGAGTCATTCATTAACTTGACGTGAAGTGAAAGTTTTGATATTGACCGCTAATAAAACAATTAATGAAATTAATTATGTTCGTAGAATGATTGGTAAAGTTTTAATTTTAATGTTTTTTTTTTTAATTTACGAGTGTAGTTTTGTTTTTACCACAGAAGTAAAAACATATATGTTATGTTTTGTTTGTTTTGTTGTATATGCAATGAACTTGCAATGTGATTGAGGCACAGCAGGGCACAGCAGGGCGAGTGAAAGTTTTTTTTTGTTCGTTCAATTTTTTGTTGGTGAATATACGCAGCAGCGTGAACTTTTTTTTTTGTTGTTCGTTGAAATGTAAAGAGAACTCGCAGCAGAGCGAATGTAAGAAGAATTTTACAGCAAGTTGAAGGTAATACACACAACAGTGTAATATTGTGCAAGCAGAGAGAGTATTTTTCTAGAGAGACAAAGTAATTTTCTTTTGTGGAACTGAAGCGTTCCAAGTGTAATCCCTCTGTGAGAGGAAGTTTTTTTGTATCAGCAATATTATTATTGAATACAAAGTTTTTTATTGTGCATGTGAAACACTCTGTTCTCCCAATCTATTTTTAGTTTCCCTGTGCAAAACAGAACATTGTTCTCTCTTCAGTTTTTGTTTAGAATTATCATAAATTCCCAACATGATATCGGAGCTTGTCCAGGCTCTTTGAAGGTGTCAAAGAAGTTGAAGGAAGGATTTCTTGTTGCAGCAACTTCTCCAGCAGAGTGAAGACTCAGTAAAAAATAATCCAAGGTATTTCTCAAGTTTTTTGTGTTACTGTCCTCCACAGTCAGTTATTTTTTCACAGTCAAGTATTTTGAAGCATAGTTAAGAGTGCAAGAATGGCTGGAGCCAGCGCTAGCATGGGTATCTGTAATACTCAGCTCCCACAATTTAATGGGAAAAACTATGACTATTGGGCAATAGCTATGAGAGCTTTGCTTGCCTCACAAGACTTATGGGAATTTGTAGAGGATGGTTTTGAAGAACCAGCAGATGAAGATGAGTTTAATAATTTGACTTAGGCAGAGAAAGAACTGTTGAAGAGCTATAAGAAGAGGGATTGTAAATCCCTCTACTTCTTGTATCGAGTAGTGGATGAGAGTGTGTTTGAAAGGATAGGAGCAACCGAGAGATCCAAAGAAGCATGGCAAACTCTCAAGATAGCCTATCAAGTCATGGAGAAATTGAAGACAACAAAACCACAGTTCATTGAGTAGGAAGCTTGGGATGGAAGCATAGAGAAAACAATGAATGTTAAAAAATCTTTGTCACATGAGGAAGATGATGAGGAGATGGTTGAAATACATCCCCAAATAGCAGCACCAACACAAGGGCAACAAGAGACACCCTTGAGGAGAAATGAAAGTGCTTCTCCAAGCACACCACAAGGAGAAAATTTAAGTGCTTCTTGAAGCACTTGCACACCAAATGAAAGAGGTAAGAAGTTAAGAAATTTAAGTGACATTTATGAACAAGAGGCAACAAATGAAGGTATGAATTCTTTGTTTGCTTTATATTGTCATGTTGATGACCCTGTTCATTTCGAAGAAGTAATTAAGGATAGAAAATGGATTGAAGCTATGGATGAGGAGATCAATGCCATAGAAAGAAACAAGACATGGGATTTAGTTGAACTACCAAAAGGAAAAAAAGTCATTAGAGTTAAATGGATCTACAAGACCAAGAGTAATGCTGAAGGAAAAATAGAAAGACACAAGGCAAGACTTGTTGTCAAAGGATATAAGCAACAATATGGGAGAGACTATGAGGAAACTTTCGCACTAGTTGCTAGAACGGAAACCGTGAGAGCAATGTTTTCCATAGCAGCACAAAACAAGTGGAAAGTTTACCAAATAGATGTGAAGTCAACATTCCTAAATGGAGTATTAATGGAAGAGGTTATCATTGAACAACCTCTAGGCTATGAAAAGAAAGGCCAAGAGCGCAAAGTGTGCAGATTGAAGAAAGCTCTTTATGGGCTGAATCTAGCACCAATAGTGTGGTACAGTAGGATAGATTCCTATCTACTGGAAAAAGGATTTGAAAAATGTGAAGGAGAACCCACCATCTACATCAAAGAAAATGATGGTAAAATACTAATTGTTGTGTTATATGGTGATGATGTTATTTTCACAGGTAATGATGATTATCTTATTGAAAATTTCAAAACAGTCATGAAAGAAGAATTTGGAATGACTGACATCGGTTTGCTAAGATACTTCTTAGGAATAGAAGTAGAACAAAATGGAAATGGGATTTTTATCTCACAAGCGAAATATCTTAATGAAGTATTGGAAAGATTCAATATGCAGGTGAACAAAGCAGTAATCACTCCCATAGTGATGGGATTAAAACTCAGCAAAGAGGACAGCAACAAGGATTTTGATCCTAGTTTGTACAAGAGCATAGTTGGCAGCCTCATGTATTTGATTGCAACTATGCCAGATATAATGCATGCTGTTAGTTTAATTTCCAGATTCATGGAGAGGCCAAAAGAAGCACATTGGCAAGCAACAAAAAGGATTCTGAGGTATGTTAAAGGTACTAAAAGGTTTGGTATTTTATATACTGTTTCAGAATGTTAAGATTTAATTGGATATACTGATAGTGATTGGGCTGGAAGTGTAGATGATCGGAAAAGCACATCCGGTTATGTTTTTCACATGGGTTCAGGAGCCATTTCATGGGCTTCTAAAAAACAGCCTATTTTAGCATTGTCTACAATAGAGGCCGAATATGTGGCAGCTACAACAGCAGCATGTCAATCAATTTGGATGAGAAGGATGTTAAGGAGCTTATACTAAGAGCAAACAAAAGGAACTATGATTTTCTGTAACAATAGCTCAGCTATTGCATTATCCAAGAATTCTGTTTTCATAAGAGAACAAAATACATTGACACAAAGTTTCATTACATCAGAGAATTGGTAAACAATGGAGAAATTGTTTTAAAACACTGCATAACTCACGAGCAGGTTGCAGATATTCTCACCAAACCATTAGGGCAGAAAAGTTTTGAATTTTTGAAGAAATTTTTGGGTATGACTTATAACCCAGCAGTTCAAATTAAAGAGAAGTGTTGAAATATTAATTTCAACTCTCGTGCAACATTTAATTCCTGAAAACCGTTGAGTCTTCCATCGCACCGCTTTTCATGAGTTGGTGGTTTTCCCTCGGACGCAGCAATAACAATCATCGATTGACATGTGCGACAACAGTTTTGCAAAAGAAGTTTTTCCCAAAGCGTAAATTTCAGAAGAAAAGGGCTTGTGATATGGTTTGACAACTGTCGGATTAGACCAACAGTTGCCTACAGGCCTGCACCATGGAGTCATTCATGAACTTCACATGAAGTGAAAGTTTTGATATTGACCACGAGTAAAACAATTAATGAAATTAATTGTGTTCTTAGAATGATTAGTAAAGTTTTAATTTTAATGTTTTTTTATTTACGTGTGTACTTTTGTTTTTACGTCAGAAGTAAAAACATATATGTTATGTTCTGTTTGTTTTGCTCTATATGCAATGAACTTGCAATGTGATTGAGGCGCAGTAGCGCGAGTGAAAGTTTTTTTTGTTCGTTGAAATTTTTGTTGGTGAATATACATAGCAGCGTGAACCTTTTTTTGTTGTTCATTGAAATGTAAATAGAAGTTTTCTTTTGTTCGTTGAATTTTTTGTTGGTGAATATACATAGCAGCGTGAACTTTTTTTTTTGTTGTTCATTGAAATGTAAATAGAACTCGCAATAGAGCGAATGTAAGAAGAATTTTACAGCAGGTTGAAGATAATACACACAGCATGTAATATTGTGTAAGCAGAGGCAGAGTAATTTTTTTTGGAACTGAGCGTGTAATCCCTATGTGAGAGGAAGCTTTTTTTGTATCAGCAATATTATTAATGAATACAAAGTTTTTATTGTGCATGTGAAACACTCTGTTCTGTCAATCTATTTTTAGCTTCCTGTGCAAAATAGAGGGTTGTTCTGTGTTCAATTTTTATTTGGAATTATCAGAAATACCCGAAGAGCAAGTCCTCTGCTCCACTTTTTCTGTTTCATTCTGTCATGATATGAAAGCTTAGACAGTGTAAGACTCTCTGACAGATCAGTAGAGATTAGAGCTTAGCTTGTGTGAAATTCCTTGAAAGTAGCAGAAGAGAAGATATGCTAGTTTGCATAACACTCCTTGAGAGAGCAGCAACGTGAGCGAAGTGAGTGCAACAGTGAGAATAGGCAAGCCCACATAAAACTCTTGGTAAAGCACAGGAAGTTTGAAGAAACCTACTGCGAAGAAGCAGAGAGAAGCAGAGAGAGAGCGTCGGACTTTTTGAGAGATCAACAGAAATTTGAAGAAGGCCGCAAAAAAGCGACACAAAACCGAGGCCAGTTTTGAAAAAAAAGGTCGAACTGCATCCATAGCATAGCAACGCATTAGAAAAGTTAATCCACCTGCGCTATTAATGCAACCAAGAAATTCGGAGAATGCCTTAGCGTTACTGATGCTCAACGACACTGCAAGAGAACGCGTTAGTTTCAATTACTTATACGCTTCTTGTAAGGACTCTGGACACTACATATCTCCACAATGGTATGATATTGTCCACTTTGGGCCTAAGCCCTCATGGATTTGCTTTTGGACTTACCCCAAAAGGCCTCATACCAATGGAGATATTTGTCCATCCTTATATACCCATGATCCTCCCCACTTCTAGTCAATGTGGGACAATTGGTCGTATACCCAACACAATTTACAAATAAGGAAAGAGTAATGATAAGAAATAAGGTGACGTGAAAGGTTTAAATGATGAAATCATATAAAATATATCACCCTACGTGAAATGACCTTTCGATCAGATCCAAGCCATATTTCATTAATGATCATCAAATAACTCATTAAATTAACATTAATGCGCATAACTGGGCATCAGTTTACGAAAAAACTTTTCAAACAACGAGCCCTGCAGATCTGCGATAAAGCGATTTTGCTATTTGCTTTGCAATATCGCAGATCGCAATATAATCCGTTGCGTTTGACAATCATCTATTACCATATGTTTCTGTGAAATGTGATTTGCGAGACGTGTCATCGCATATCAGCGGCTTGAGGTATTTCACCTTAAGTGATACTTGAGGCATATGAAAACGGCGATGCGATAAGTTTCTTCAGTGTGCGATCTCGCATTGCGATTTCACAATCTTATGGATTTGTTTATAGGTTGTTATCCATTACCTTTTTTACGATGCGACGCTTTATTATTGAGAGAACTTATCATAAAACTTAAGTCTTTTTAGATTTTTGCGGGTATTCTCCTAAGTTTATGATAGTAAGATTTATTCAAAAAGGTAATACAAGTACTAATTTAGTTTTTAATTTTTTGATAAGGGTCCCCACTTATTTAGTATTAGTAATAAGACTAAATAAGAAGGGGCATTGTTGCTGGTCACAACAGGAGGTCAGGTCATGTCATAGTAGCTCTTCCTCTCATGTTTGCTCTAACAGGCTAGTAAAACTCAGTAGATATAGGAGGGGTGGTTACAAAATTCATTATGATGTGTTTCTACTAATGCACTCGGTGAGTACTCAATGATTGACTGCTCAAATTTCTAGCATAAGAAATCCAAAAATTGAAAAATAAAAGAAAAATGGAAATCTGAAACAAGGCATAATAACTAAATAATTTAAAATAAAATTACATCATCATTTACACCATCGTTACAAATAATGTTACAAGACAGTTGGGATTTATTTGCAAAATTTTCCTTCTCACAAGGATTGACAGAAATAATGCGATCAAAACTATTACTGGTGTCTACTTGTGAACGAGAAAGGGGTTCATGCATGACCAAGAATGGGAACTTAAAGAATTTCAGAGTAAAAAATTTGAAGGGGATTCTCTTCTTGAAAATTGCAATCACTATGACATTTTGGGGATTTAAGATGAGAATTTGTTGTAACAATATGATTAAAATAAGATCTCTCGTATTGAGAAATAGATTGACTTTGAATATTGAGATAATGAGAATTCAATGATGAGTGAGATAACTCAGTAGTTTCAAATTCAAAATCATTATCATAAATGACTTGACAATTTTTAGTAGCACTCTCTTCCTTTTCATAAGAACAAGAAGAGTAATTAAAAGGAGTACATTGATAATTCTCAACACTATTGAAAAAGTGATCATTAAATGACTCTTTATCATGATCAAAACTAATTGGAAATCCATTATTTGTTAAATTTATGGCAACTCCTCTATTTTCTAAAATAGTATTTGTGCAAAGAGGAATCATTGAATGATTAGCAAATGAATTAAAATCTGTAAAAAGATCGAGATAAAGAGAGAAATGTATATTAGAATATATGGATCTCAAAATTTCTCTACCTGTAAATTCTTCTTTATTTTCGTTAATGCAGATTTCATATTCATCATTATGTATTTGACTGACCACACTTTCCTGAAAATTAATGCTTGTATGCCCCAAACTTTGTGGCTGAACATTAATTTTTCTTTCTATCCAGTCGCCGGAGAGGGCACATTGTTTTGTAGTCTCTAGGCCTTCTTTGTGCTACCCTATGTGGTTTCCCTTGGGGCCGACAGATAGAGTTTTAGCAGCTCATAATCATTTTAAACAGGCAAGGAAGCTTCTCTTTATTCTGTCCGTGCAGACCATTTTGTATCTTATGTATTATATGAATTAATATAAAAATTTTGATTTACACATAAAAAAACGTCAAGCAACTGGCCCCACAAATTCATTAAAGATTATTCCAGAATGGAAGATGGCATAAGAAATAAATAAAATGAAATTTACATGGTATGGTAAAGATAGACAAAGCAACGAAAGTGTATAAATATATCTATATTGTGGTCAGATTGAATATGGTTAAAATTATGAGTTGAAGGGAAAAGTACGAGACATATGTTTGGTGCCAAATACATATATTGTTTATGTTCTTTTAACATTTCCCAAGACATGTGAGAAGATTAGATATCATTTCTTAAACATCAAATATAGCACGTCAAAATATTCTACAAAGACGTGTAATGAAATCACAATCAACATTGCAAATAGCATTGTAAGTTTTCTTATTTATATTTATGTGTTATGCATTATTGTAAATAAAATTATATTTTTTTATAATGATATTATCATTGACATATTATATTTTGTTTAATAGGATTTTGCTAAGAATCTTTCAATTATGTTGGAGGGGATACATTATATAGAGCCAAATATTATGAATGCGATCCACAGTTTCCACACAGAGATAACAGAAGGAGTTTGAAAAATGAAGCAAAAAAGAATAATTCTTGAAACTACAAGAGTACATACAAAGGATCAGGAAAGAATGGCTAAAATGCATCAATCTAGTAAACCTAGACATGTTACTTTTGAAAATGTGGAAGCTAAAGCTAAAGAATATTTTGCCATTAGTGAAAATGAGATTGGAACTCCTATTGAAAAGGAGAAAAGCTATAAAAGACAAAAAAGAAGAATTTCCACAGATGTCTCTCTTCAAGTTAATGATGAAAAGATTGCTTATTTGGAAGAAAATATGTTAACTGATAGGAGGAAGAAAGCAAAAGTTGGTCATTATGAATAAATCCTAGGTACCAATGAAGATCATAGTTAAAGCTCTAAAGAAAACAGGGAAAGCATAACATCAAGTACTAATCTAGAGGATGGCATTATTAAAACAAAACAAAATGTGATTCGAAATCAGTTGACGAAGAGAAACTTTGTTGATGGTGGCCATACATTTCAGCTTCATGTCATCCAATTTCATAAGCCAAATTAAGGACAATCTATATATCAAATTAGAAAGCCACACCACGTGTACGTTTATAACTTGGAAATATTGATTAGGTATAATCCATATGCACATGTGGTTGATTATGTGGTTCTTGTTGAGCCAATTGAAGTTCCCAACAAAGAGGCATTTGATAGGTCAAGATGTTTTGGATACAGATATTATGTAATTAAGGGAAACCATTCTGTAGAGGCTAAAAGACAATTGACAAAGGAATATCTCAATAACTCATTTTTTGAAATAATGAAATGTATCATTTATGTTGGTTTAATATATACAAAAGCAAATTTATTGGCATGGGATCATAATACAGATAATGAGTATAGGATGTCTATGAATTTCATCCAAATGGCCAGATTTATTCATAGTGAATTTGAAGAAAATTATGGCGGAGATAAGGAAAATGTTACTTTAAACTTTCGGAAGCAATGCTATATGGAAATAGGTTATCAAATTGAGGAAAAAATCAATGAAAATGTGGCAAAGTAAATTCAAATTTATTCAGAGGTATGGATAACATTTTATAGTTGGCATTTAGAAGCTGGGTGATATGGGATTTGATTCATGAGATTTTCAACATGTGGGAGAATATTCGCATAAAAAATCAGAAGGTTAAAAAGTCTAATCCCTTAAATTTTTCCAACAGTAAGACAAGCCTTGAAATTAAAAATATTCCAGATGATATGACTATCACACCTTGGAGAGCAATGTAAGGAGTAAAGGAGAACAAACTTATTAAATCAATATTATCTTGTGTGAAGTCAGGTGAGTTATCATTGAATGAAATGTTCAAGGACTTTCAAAAGTAAGTTTGTTGAATTATTTTTGGATTATAATTTTCTTTTAAATATAACATATTGTTGTTGGTAGTATTTGTTATACATATGACTATATTAACATGTTTACTTTATTTATTTGGTAATAAGGTTTATATGAAAATACAAGATCATATGGTTAAAATGTTGAATGAAGAGAGATGGGATGACATTGTACACAACTACCCAAATTCAAGTTCTACAACAACACTAAAATATGTGTATCTTGCATTCAAAAAGGTATGTTGATTTATACATTCAGTTTATTCATATGTAAACTATTTTTATTTTATTACTTATACATATATTTGTTTATTTCATTAAAGATGTCGAAGAAGAATGCAACTACACGAATAGTTTCAAAACCTTTATTGAAAAAATTAAGTTGGAAAGGCATAGAGCAACATATTCATAATGTTGAACTTGAGCCTCGTCTTAATCGTTACATTTGGAATGGGCTCAATATTGCCCAAAATCAAATAATACTAGGTGATAGTGAAGACATTGCAAATCTCATACCTAAAAGGGAATATTCCCTAGTTATTGCATATATTCCTCATCATGCCTTCAATTTCCCAAACATTGAATATGATAGTGAACCTTATAGTTATCAATCTTTTAATAAAGTGGTTAAAGGATTTTAAGAAGTCACAACATTGACACTTTGGATATTTGTGACATTTCATTCAGACACACAATTTGCAATGATATTATCAAGCTTCAAGGGAAAACTAAACTCAAGGATGCAGCTTTCATGGTAAGACATTGAAATTGTATGTTTGATTAGTGTTATAAAAAAAATATTTATGTACAAGTTAAATGAATTTTTACTATTTCATGTTGCAGGCAAAAGTCAAATCTTATTCGTTGCAAAGATCAACCAATTATAAGTGATTGTGAGTTCATTCATGTTGAATATTGGACAAAAAATGATAGCTATAAGCATTTTGTTCTGAAAATAGTAAATGGAAAGAGTCATATCCAAGTACTGGTTCATGATGTTGTTGTAAGAAAACTAAAATATGAGGATAAAGATGCAAAAGGAGATATAGTTAACATTTATTAAAAACCACACGCATTGATTAACTATCTTATACATTTATATTCAAATGAAGGAGATTGATTTTTATATTTGTTTTCAAGTTCATGTAAGTTTTATTACAGGGTGAATACATGAAGATGGGTTACACTTTTGGGCCAAATGTGACAATGAAATTTCAAAATTTTACTCTTTATCGAATTGAAGCCCTCAAAATTCATATAAGTATTGTGAATTTTGATTCAGAGTAAGAATAAAATTTGTGGAGAATTATGTTGTTGTCCTAATGATATTTTTTACAATTAAAATTAATGTCGTATAATATGTCAATTTTCCATTAAATAAAATACTTGTCTTTGCAAATTTTCGCACATCTTAATAGGCATATGTGTGTTCGCATAGCATGATATACACGGATAGAACTAAGTTTTTCATATTAAAAAAAAAAATTAATGCAAAATATTATTTTTTTTATTATTTTTCGAAGTTGGCGAAGTAATATTTCAATTGCATTTTGCAGACATATGTGTTCGTGCAAAAATTTTCAACTATTTAAATAAATTTAAAAACAAAGAGTACCCTTTTGAAGATGACTCATAAATGAATATAGGCATATTTTTTGAAAATATCGTTTTGTATATCTTATGTTATTGATTTTTTATTCAACCTCTTAGAAAATGTCCAAAAAATTTCAAACATTATGTTCAAAAGAAATTAGATGAAAAATAAGATATGAATTTGAAAATGTCAAACTCATATGCCTTGGATAGAGGATTCCTTCACGAATCCAACATGATCAACTCTGCCTCCTGCGGAAAATTTTTGTCATAAGTCTGCTTGGGTACAAAATGGTGTTGCGGAGAAATTTGTGGAAGGGGTGCTAAAATTATGGTTTTTAGGATCTCAGAAGCTCGATCGAGCAATTAAATTTTAAATTAAAATAACTCGATTGAGGGTTTTTTAAACCCTCGATCGAGCCATTTACGTGGTTGACCAGGGGCTTGATTGAGCCTCTGTAAAAATAAATTTTCAAAATCCTTATGTGTATCCCATAATCCCATAATTTAGCTTTTAAAATAAAATAAAAAAAGATCTAAATTTTAATCCATTAATAATTTAAACAAGTTGATATGATATTATTTTATTAAAAATTAAAATTCAGCTGGATCTAGGTTATGAACAACATTAGAAATTTTTTATGTTATTGCACCGAGAGGCACATTCTACAACCTAGTATGGGGGCAATGTGGAAGCATGTTTGTCTGTGCTCAAAATATACCTTATCATATACCTTGAATTTGAATGGATCATACATTTACCTTCCACAAAAGTTTTTACCACATTAAAAGTCTAAATTTTATTACAATGTTTGTTATCATGTCATGTAAAAACCTCATTAAATATCACATTAATATTAAATTATTATGAATATTACTAATTTTGGATTAATATAATATTAATATTATTTTATATATTATTAATTTTGATTAGTATAATATAAATCTGTTATATTATATATATATTAATATATTAGGATGTATATTAGCTCCAAATATATATGGGAAGGAAGAGCAAAGACCTAGAGTGATAGAGGTGGATACATAAAGGGAGTGGCAAGGGAGAGATGGAGATAAAATGAGGGAGAGATAAGAGGGGGAGTGAAGAAAGAGAGAAGGAGAGGGGAGAGAGATGGAGTTGGAGGAAAATATAGGAAGGGAAGAAGAAAGGCATAGAGAGAGAAAGGTAGAGAGAGAGAGGGAGTGACAAGGGAGAGATGGAGAGAGAGTGTGTATGTTTAGGGTGAGATAGAAATACAAAGGAGGAGAGATCAAAAAAATGAGAGAGGGAGGGAGACAGTGACAGAGTTAGAGGATGAGAAGAGAGAGAGGGAGAGAGAGAGAGAGATGGAGTTGGAGTGGGAGAGAGGGAGGGGGAGAGAAAGAGAGATGGAGTTGGAGTTGGAGAGGGAGAGAGGGAGGTAAGAATAAATACATAGAGAGAGAAATGAGGAGAGAGGCAAATGGAATGACAAGGGAGATGGAGAGAGGAGTGTATGAAGGAGGAGAGATAGAATG